>SNQJ01S0093206.1:2784-21539 GCA_010110895.2 Picea sitchensis
GATATCTGATATAGGTGGATATCGATGGCCTCCCACCTATTCCACTGGCTCGAAGAAAAATTTTCCACCTTAGAAGTTTTTCAGCAGTTTTTCGGGTTCCAAACTTCAGGGGTCGTTTTGAGGCCCTAAACGATGTATTTTGGGATTTGGGGCCCAGGTGACTATCAAAGTTATTGCCTTGGGCCAGTCTAAAATTGTTCTTCTCATTTAGACCTTTCCAATGGGCTATTGTGTGCCTAAAACAAATATCGTATACAAAAGTTACGACCCCAAAAAGTTGATGTACTAACTTACCCAAACGGGGCCCACCTGACTTTTGGCACTTCATCTCCTAGGGTTAGGTTTTTGGATGTCTAGGGAGTTTTACATTCCTTTTATTGTAAAATTCCTTTAGAGCCTCATTGTAACCATCTTCTTGCGAATTATCACAGCCATCACATCTCTTCTCAGAGATAAGCTGCCACCATTCTAGCAATCTTTTTTTCCGCTGCATTTTACAGTTTCAGCTTATTTCCTTATTGAATAGAAAACCAGTTTGACTGTATCTTTGTTATTATGTGTTAATAATCTATTGATAATTTGTAGTCATTTTTTTCTTCTCATAAAATCTGGATCAGTGGTATCAGAGAGGTCTACTCCTTGTCGTCTAATGCATGCCCTGAATGAGGTCAAAGTACAAAGAATTGGGTCTCGAGCTTGTTTCTCTTGAGGAAAAAATATCTCGCATGCCCAAGTGACCTCTCGTGGTAGGGGAAAATAAATATGACAGGATAGTATATCCTTTCAAAATGTTCCTTGAGGAATCCCTCACAAAACAGAGGAACGAGATGATGGATAGTTTCGCACAAATCCTTCCGCGACTACCAAAAGGAGACACATCTTCTTCGAGCGGAGGCGCCACCCATTTCAAGGTACAAATTAACTTTGATATTCTTGTATTTGAAGTTTATATAGATGCAGATGTTGTAGACAAGTGCTTGAATCTACTAGAAGTATATTTTTATGTCCATAACTTTTCAAATAGAGAAAATATTACATTTTTACTCCTCAAAGTCATTCCTCGTGTCAAAGATTGGCGGTAAACTTTCTATGAGAAAAAGGAAACAGAGGAATCCTCATTATTTATAGTCATGACCACCTAGGTATCCTTAAGGGATTCTATTAAGGAGAAATACTACCCTATCAAAATTTATGATGACTTGTATACCAAATGGACCACACTGCGGCAAGAAATAGACCAACTAGTGCCATAGTTCACAAATATCTTTCATACATTGTGCACCGAGTTGGCTATCAAATATTCAGAGTGACATATAGTTCTCATGTATCATGGTGCTATACATAGATACATCTATACCGAAATGGAATTTATGGACATCTCATCCTTGGGCATGGCTTACCGATATGCCATCAAAATCGAGCAGAAGCTCAAACAAAAGACGCGACAATTTGGGCCTGAGAACCCCTCACAAAAAAATCTAGGAAAGGGTGGCCCCAACCCACAAAACAAAGGACAAAGAAAATATTGAAAGTATTAGGACAACCATTCCAATCCGTAAGCAAAGAATGACATCAAAAATACAAAGAAAGATACCGAGAAGTGGTGCGACTTCCATAAGAGCCCTTGGCATAACACTGTTGACTACTGCTCAAAGAAGTCACTGGTGGCCGAAGTCAAAGACTTTAAATCAGATGTGGGTTCTGACTCTAAGTCATAACTAGAAGGGGGAAGACAAATCATTGACATAGAACCCAGTGCCACCATTGCTGCCACCAGGCTCCAGCCTAGTGAACTAAACGAGCAAGAAGAATGAGAGTGCCTCTTCCATTCAAAGATGTGGATAAAAGGAACCACACTGTACTTCATCATTGATAGTAGTATCTAGANACACCATTGGATGGCTTCGCTAAGGAAGCGATCTCCACATTATCCAACAGTGTCGACTGTCATACGACATCAAGCCCTTCAAAGATGAGGTATTATGTGATGTTTCTCCTCTTGAAGTTTGTGATGTTCTTTTGGGCCAACCTTATTTATGGAAACTTCATGTTTTATATGAGTCAAGGCCCCGTAGTGTTATTATTACTTTGAACAGGAAATGGTACAGGATACCTGAGGAAATCTGACCTAGTGTTATTTCCTTGATCTCTGCCAAGCAATGCAGGAAGTTCTTATCTCATACGAGGAAGTTTGTCTTCTTTTTTATTCTCTCTCAAAATGAGAGAAATCTCACAACGACATCCAAGTTCTCTGCAGTCGGTCTCTCCACACAACAGAAGCAAGTAGATAAGGTCATGGAAGAATACTCAGATATCTTCTCTTCACCTATCGAACTACCTCTGCACTGTCAGGTGAAGAAACCCATCGATCTGACCCTCGACGCATTGCTGACCAATGGGATAGTCTATCACCATTCTTTGTTAGAGAATGAGGAGATTAAGCAATAGATCCAAGAACTTCTCCACAAGGGGAAAATCCATCCTAGCTCATCACCTTGTGGGAGAAAAATCATGTTGGTATAGAAGAAAGATGGACCCTGGTCACTCTGCATTGATTATCGGGATATGAATAAAATAACAGTCATAAACCGGTATTCGATTCCCCGAATCAATGACCTCCTTGATCAAATCATAGGGGCCAAATAATTCATTAAGATTGATCTGAAGTGTGGCTACCACCAGGGCCCGATAGAATAAACAGATGTATGGAAGACCACCTTCAAGTCAAAGGAAGGCCTTTTTGAATGGTTGGTCATGCCCTTTGGACTGACAAATTCTCCATCCACTTTCATGATGATGATGGATGATATCTTGTGACCATTCACCAATACTTTTGTAGTGGTGTATCTGGATGACATTCTCATTTATAGAAAGACTTGGGTAGAACACTTGCACCATATTCAACAGGTTCTTCACACCCTGCGACAGCACAAGCGATACACCAACTTGGGCAAATTATCCTTCAGCATGGACAGGGTTGATTACCTGGGCTACATTGGTGATCAGCATGGTGTACATGTGGATCCAGCCAAGATCCAAGTCATCCGTGACTGGCCAGCTCCAACCACACTCACTCAACTTCAGAGCTTCTTGGGCCTTGCTAATTTCTATAGCAGGTTCATGTTGAGATTCTCCCATATTGCATTGGGCCTCAGCCAAATAACCAAGGGTGGTGGTAAGGCAAAATTTGCGTGGGCCCGATCCCAAAAACAAATGTTCGATGATTTGAAGCAACGCTTGTTCTTAGCCCCAGTAATTTCACTACCAGACCTACAAAAACCCTTTGATATCGAGACAAATGCTTCATACTATGCTATGGGCATCGTTCTCACTCAACACGGCCACCCTGTGGCTTATCATAGTGAGACACTGTCATATGTTGTCCATAAGTACCCTACTTATGACAAATAAATGTACTTAATTGTGCAAGCCTGCTACCAGTGGAGACATTACATTCTTGGGAAGGAGATAGTCATCCAAAATAATCATAATCCACTGCAGTTCATCCAGACACAAGGAAAACTGCAAAATGACCGCCATCAAAAGAGGTTCACATACTTGCAGCAATTCCACCTCAAAATCAAGTATAAAACATGAAGAACCAGTCACATCGTTGATTGCCTTAGCAGACCACCAATCACGGTACTCACCACTTTTCTAGACTCTTGTGGCTATGAGACCTCTGGATGGACCCAACACTAAGAGACAGACCCAGACTTCACCACCACCTAGCAAATGTTGGGTGAAAACATAGTTGTCAATAATTTATATCTTCGGGATGGGTTGTTGTGTCATATGGGCTATATCTGTGTTCCATCAAGCGAGCAACTGAAGCTGATTTGGGAGGCCCACTATAGTAGGGTGGCATGACACTTTGGCATAGAAAAGATAGTGGCGATGCTACAGAAATATTTCTACTAACCGAAACATTTCCAAGCACCCTCGCATATGGGATGAGAATATTCCCTATGTTCATCATAGCTACAACTGAGCCTTGCATAGCTCAATTGACCACAACCCCATTCAGGTAGGGTTGGGATTCCAACCATTGGGTCCCATAGATGTTTCACTTACCCTTGTGGTCACCTCAGCTGACTCATATCCTACTCCAAATGAAGCTAAAAAATCCACCTTGTTCATTGAGTGGATCAAGAACATCCACAAATAGGTGCAGGATATCTTACATAAGTCCAATGAAAAGTACAAGCAACACCATGATCAACATAGGGTGCCACATAAGTTTCATATGGGTGAAAAATTTTGGTTGCACTTGCATAAAGAATGCCTGATAGGACCCCATATAAATATTATCCCACTCTATTATGGGCCATACAACATCACCAAGGCTATGGGGGATAATTATTTTGAGCTCAACATTATCCTTTCCTTGGCTTGCACCTAGTGTTCAACATGGATCTCCTTCAACCTTATTTCCCACCATTATTGGACACCTTAGAAGTAGGAGAACAAATGACACCAACAGAGCTCAACCCTGACTGCATACAACAGGAATCCAATGATCAAATTTTGGACACACAGATCAAGGGAACTCGACAACAAAGGATCCATATTTATCAAGTCGTCAAAGCAAGGCAGCTCCTGCACCAAGGCAAGTGACTCACCCGGGGACAAATTTAGCAGAAATTTCCTCATCTAATGGGGGAAATCAATGCAATTTAGACCATTTATTCCTAAGGAGGGAGGATTTATCTAGGTGGATATTGATGGCTACCCACCTATTCCACTGGCTCGAAAAACAGTTTTCCACCTTGGCAACGTTTCAACAATTTTTCAGGTTGCAAACTTCTGGGGCCATTTTGAGGCCCTAAACAACATTTTTTTGGATTTGGGGGCCAAGTGATTGCCAAAGGAATTGACCTAGGCTACTCAGAAATTGTTCTTCTCAGTTATACCTTTCCAAAGGGATAATGTGCACCTAAAATAGAGATCGTATGCAAAATTTACAACCCCGAGAAGTTGATGTATTAACTTACCCAAATGGGGCCCACTTGACTTTTGGTGCTTCATTTCCCAGTGTTAGGTTTTTGAATGTCTAGGGTTTTTGAAATTCCTTTTTACTGTAAAAGGCCTTCAGAGCCTCATCGTAACCATCTTCTTGCGAATGAGTGCAACCGTCACATCTCTTCTCAGAGATAAGTTGCCACCATTCTAGAAAGCTTGTTTTCCATTGCATTTTACAGTTTCAACTTATTTCCTTATTGAAGAGAAAACCAAGTTTCCTGTATCTCTGTTATTCTATGTTAAGCATCTATTAACAATCTTTAGTCATTTCGTTCTTCTCATAAAATTTGGATAAATATCCAACTTTATTTTACAGTCAAAGCTCAAATATAAAAGGTATGAGAATACTTATCTATTTCATATTATAGCCAACGAATTGACTGTGGGTGTGCGCCTTTCCACCGAACCATAGGCTCAGAGTCATTCACTCTTAGAAATCTGGCCACCCACATTCTGAGCCATGATATCACTAGGGAAATATGCCATTTCTCAGATACCTATGCTCTGTCACAACATCCCTATGAGGTTTATCATATGCTTACCCAACATCAAGCTCACAACCTTCCTCTTTTCTTCTACATGTCTGGGTCGTGTGTTCCCCTCTTTCAATGCATTTTTATCTGGTGTCTCTCCTGCTCTCTGTAGAGCCTCATGCACGTGCCTCCTCCTATGTGTCTTCTTGTTGTATTTATTTTATACATATCTTTTCCTCTATATTGTTCCTTCTGTCAGAAGTAAGATCGGGTCAGCCTGGTATGCTAGACCCTGTGATACTTTGGGATGATATTCTTCAGTCAGACCATGATTTCATTCATGGGGCTAGTTGATTATATATCCAACCACCAGTCCTTGCTTCATTAACTAATTCCTCTCCTTGGGATCCAGATGAGGCTTATTATCTTAGGAAAGGGAATTTTGGTCATCTCAACTAATGAATCCTCTCCACAATTTCCTCATTCTTTCCTCTAGTGTTATCATGGAAAGTACTTCAAGGCTTCACCCCCATAGTCAGTTATTGGAAATATAAACAATAATAAATTTGCATCACTCACATTCCTTAGCATGGTAATCATAATTAATGATTAATTACAAGTTGGGGGAAACATGGGTGTTACAATCCCCTCCTCGTTAAAATGAACAATGTCCTCAGTGTTGTTTCTTAGTAAAACCTACCATGCCTTTGTCATTCAACTGCTTCAAGAATATTGATCTTCTTTTTGGGTCAAGTCTTTTCATACTCTTTTCATGTGTCACTTTCCTTCAATAATTGTTAGGCTCGAGATATGATCATCTTCTATTATACGCTTTTTTCCATAAGTACATATGCATTTTTTTATATTTCAAAGGAGCTTTTTGAAGAATTTTATGATAAAATGGTATAATCGGCATGAGGTATGTATAATTCATGTTTTGTGATTCAATCAAGCTTAATTTATCATATTTTATGGTTTCCAAGAGTTAATTCATGTTTTTCTTCTATTACAGGGAAAAACGCACCATGTTTCTTGGTCCGGCACTTGATTCGACACTTGATCCAACACTCGTTCTGGTACTTGATCTGACACTCATTCTGGCACCCATAATTGCACAAAAACGCAAGGTGAGTTGGCAGTTATGGTATTGGTGGCTAGTGGTGGACAAATCGGGCACATGGGTTTTGTTTTTCATCACCCCATCCAGCTACTAATCTCAAGACAACTTGATTTAAGTTGTCCAAAGAGGGCGATTATTGGTTTCCTTCATTTTGTTAGTTATGGATGCATTTATTGTAATTTGCCAAATTTAGAGGTGGTTCGACCCTCCTATGGTTGACCACCTCAGTTATAAACCTATAAATACTACCAGGATGATCATTATATTGTTAAGTAAGTAGAAGACCCATTGTATTGGAGACAAACTCGTTTTTCTCTGTTTTTGAGTTTTTACATTACCATAATTATGCCAGAACTGCGTTTTTGGATTTTTATGGTGAATTTGGCCTACTGAGTTCGTGGTGTTCTTTTAGAGAGTGACCATGACTTGATGGGGGGGCCATCAATAGTCTAGTAACTGTCTTCATGTTTATTTTTCATTTCCTAATTTAAATTTCTCGCTTTTTATTTTCTGTACGTGTATATTTTTATTTTGCTAACTAGTTTGTTGTAGCTTAATTGTTTTAATTGTTTTGCAAGATTAGATGATGATATATGTTAACATGCATTAATATCGTATATTAGAAAAGGATTACAAGTCTCTCACTATACTAACCCTGGATGCAGTTAGATGTTAAATTGTGCTTTCTTTTATAATTTTACAGTCAAGTTTAGAACAGTTTTTTAATTAGAACAGAACATAGTTTTAATTTGGGTTTCTTTTGACAAAGATTGATGGATGCATAGATTTACTTCCAGTTTTTATAGTTGCTTATCTTAGTTTTACATAGATTTCATTTACTTAGTTATTAGTTAATGTAATTGTCAATTTTAATATCATAGTTTAATTTATGTTTTTAATTCATTTTCTTATCATAGTTTGAATGGTTAAAATAGACATAGCATAGTTTTCCTTTACGCAATTTCCTTTCGTAGATTAAAATGCAACTAAGTCTCATTATGTTTTTGATGGTTTATACATGATGCAGGGTATTTACAATTACTTTTATCATGGCTAAGTTTGCATTGGACTGTTTACTTCACACCTTTCATTTTGCCATTGAAATTAGTATTGAGATTATACCATTAGAACTGTCCTTTGTGGTTAAGTGTCATCGAGATATCATCCGTCACCACTGAAGGCATTCACACAACCACCGACATAACATTTTATTGTTTCGTAGATTAAAGATAGTTTCTTGCTTTCGTAGATTAGAAGATATAGTTTCCTGTTTTCATAAGTTTAGTTGTTAATCTTTCTTTCTTTCAATAGAATAGATTTTCTTTCATGTATTGCATTGAGAATTTAAATTTATTTTCACGCAAGAGAAATAGTTTTGCATTAGGCATTTAGTTCACTTTCCTCTTAGGCTAGGTAGTTGTTCAATGAGAAGTCATTGCTTACTTGTCCCTTTGCTTTAGTAGGATAGATAATTGTCTTTGCTTACTTGTCTTTTGCTTTAGTAGGTTAGTTAGGTGTCTTTGCTTGTCTATTTGCTTTAATAGGTTAGATAGGTGCTTTTGCTTACTTTCTTATTTATTTTCTTTCATAGGGTAGTTTCTCATTGAATGTAGGTTGGCAAGTTAAAGAAATTTTCTTTCATCATTTGCTTAGTATGCTTAGTAGTTTATCTTTGCTTACTATCATGAACTAGATTTCTTTACATGGAGTTTTTACTTTCCTTCTTAGGAACCATCCATCAATCTTTGGCCCAAAATTGCTTAGGTTACCTAGTTTTCATTTTTCCTAGTAAGGATTGCTCGTTAGATAGTTTTTCTTGACTAGATTAGCCTTAGATAGCTGCCTTCCTTAATTAGACTACACTCCTACCAACCTTCTACCTTTGGCATATATTTTGCTACAACTCTAAGTTTACTTACCCTGGGTTGACAATTTAATTGAGGGTAGTTTAGTGTCTTTTTTAGTACATATAAATCAATTAACAATAATCTTGGACAACAAGCATATTAATCACAACTTTGATGCGTAAAATTTTTACTGTTGCATAAAATTCAAGAAAATTTCATAACTTAGCATAATACTCATATGTTCAGTTCGTGGATTCGTATCCACATGGATGTCTTTTTTTTCTTGGCTCACTATTTTTCCTGGACATACCCATTGTGTGCATGATCCCATTCAATAATTTATAATAATTATCAAAGTCTCCTCTTCCTTGCGGTCACTCACCTTCCAGGACTAGGCTCATGCATCCCCTTATCTGCGATACAATTCCTTGGATGATTCATCTTTCATTGCCAAGGATTTCTCACACAAGAATAATTTCAAAGACTTCATTGAGCCTTACAGTTGAGGCATCCCTTAGAGTTTCTCTGGCAAGGCATCCCTCCATCTTGTGTTGCCACAACACAACATATTCTAGGTGATAATGGCTTACCATGGGGTTCTCATGTCTTAACAGTAGCATCTTTCATGCTTTCTAGATTGAAAACCTTCATATGTCCTCCCTAGACAAATATTTTTCATCTCAACTATATCAAAGGTATACAAAATTATGAGAAATTATCATCAGTTTCAAATTCAGAATTTTCTTGCAAATCTGTTACCCACAAATTTCCACATTCCCCATTTATTTTCAGATCTCTTCTGCACAGGAACTAGATTCACAAGCATGAGACTTTCCTTCCCATAGAATTTTATCTCAACAGGCAATTGGTATTCCTTATGGGCTTGCAACATTGACATATCCAATACCCCTTTCTTCCTGCAATTTCAACATTCATCAACCAAACATATTGTTAGTTTTCATGCACACTATATTTTCATTGCACACTTGTAGTGGCTCACAACCAATTTCAGAATTGTGCATACTAACAATCAGTTTCATTTGATCAAGAAGGAAATATCATTCCTCTGTTAAGCCCTAATATTGGCTCATTACCCCTTAATTGGGGCATATTAGATTAGTAATGTTACTTTATTTATGTCATATTTAGGCCATTAGTTGTAAATTATATTAGTAATGTTATTTTATTTATGTCGTCTTTAGGCCATTAGTTGTAATTATACCTCCTAGTCTCCTATATATACCAAGGAGACATTTTCATTTTGAATCATCTTGGAATTGAACATTTAAGTGGGGTAAAGGGAGGTTGCCCCCTCAAAGAGGCTTATTATCTCAAATTATCTCTTTTTCAAAGCGTTGAGTACTTTTCCTGAGGTTTTTCTATGCTATATTGATGTTTGGTTCTTAACATATGGTTTCAGAGCTCAAGGTCTTGGGGTTTCGCTGCTACATCTAAGACACCGTGGAATTTTTGCTATAACTTTCTTCTTACAACATTTCAGAAGCAACGGCTTGGAGGGTATTTAGAAGACAAATCAGGGTATGTTGGGTTAAAAATTTAGCTCCTGAGGCCGTATAATTTCCGAGATAAAGCTTGTACAAGATCGGGTTCTAGAATCATCCTGAAATGAGTCATTGTGGAATTTTCGCTATAAAAAAATTTCTGTGATGTTTCAGACCCTGAAATCCGAAGGCCATTGACAGAAATTATAATTGTATCTGTGGTAAAAATTTCATCTTCTGGGTCATCTTAAATTTGTAGATACACCCTGTGTAAGATAGGGTATTTGACTAGTCCTATTGACTAGTCTCAAGAAGGTGTTCCGGGTAAAACAATCATAAATTCTTCCAAGAGTATCCAAATTGCGTGGGACTAGTTGCATTGGATCGTGGACAGGCTGTAGTATTTTGGGTGCGAGTTTCGTAATTTTATATCAATTATTTTGTGCGGGGCATACTATACAAGTGAGATATCCTGGAAAGGCCAAAAATCGGCAAGTTGTGGGGAAGTTACCATAAATTCCACTTGGCACATCCAATTTTGATCAGACCTGTGGCATTATAGAGAAGAAATATCAGAGAAATACTTAAAGGAAAGTTTCATACCCAGAAGGGCTGAAACTTGGGATATACAATAGAAGAAATATTGTCTAGTAGAACCACCTCAAAATCAAGGTTCAAAAGTGATACTCAGCCAACATGCCACCCAAAAAGGGAACTTCTACACCAAATAAGCCTCCATAAAATCCTACTTGGATTCTTGATGAAGGTGAAGAAATGCGTAGGGACATAAATGAACTACAAAATAAGATGGATTCAATGGAAGCTANGGCTTTAGGCCATTAGTTGTAATTATACCTCCTAGTCTCCTATATATACCAAGGAGACATTTTCATTTTGAATCATCTTGGAATTGAACATTTAAGTGGGGTAAAGGGAGGTTGCCCCCTTGAAGAGTCTTATTATCTGAAATTATCTCTTTTTCAAAGCGTTGAGTACTTTTCCTGAGGTTTTTCTATGCTATATTGATGTTTGGTTCTTAACATCCTCACAGTTTGGCTCAGTAGACAATTGGTCTTCCTTATGGGCTTATAACACTACCATATCCAAGAAAATTTTCTTCCTGGAAATTCAACATTCTTCGGCCAAACAAATTGTTATTTTTCATGCACTTTATATTTTCAAAACTATGCATACTAATAGTCCAAATTATTTTCATCTACTCAAGGATACAAAGCAAAAGGGAAGTACTATTATTTATGTAAGCATCATTTCAACATACTAAATTTTCCAAATAAAATTCAAATATTAAATGACTTTAGTCAATGTGCCAATAGTCATGGCCACATTCATACCCAATGCACCCTTGCATTGATTTTCAAGTTTAACCAACCTCTTCACCATATGGATGATTCCTTCTCGTTCACTATTACAACAAGACTATGCTTCCTACTACAGGTTGATCATAATCCAAAATCTACACACATGAAACTAAATATTTCTCTTGAATGCACTTCTTGAGACCTAAGTTTTCACCTCTGCCCCTCCTGCCTCTTTTCCCTATTCCTTCATCAAAATTATTCCTCTTCTGATTGGTCAGCTCGGTTCCCCTCTCTAAATGACTTGGTTTTTATCATTTTACTTTTTGATGGAGTCTTTGCACATTTTGTTTCTATTTTTATTGAACGGTAATTGCATGTCGTGATTTGGTTCAAAATAATTGTCATCATGTTTTCCATTGATTGAGCGTGTAGTAGTTCCACCAAGATATTTTGTGTGTGCAGGAGACATCAAATACCAACAAGTACTTTGTATGCACAGTAAGATTTCACAGAAAAAAACACAACAATTTATAGTAGTTCATTCCAGTCTTAGATTTCAAGCCAAATAGACAGTTTAATGTTCAATGGTGGAGATCCAACGACCGATAAGATCAACGACCCTTGAACATTTGAGATTCTGGAACTTGCACAAGTCTTAATGACAAGAGCTACATAAGACACTCTGTGACTTCGATGCCAAAATATTCGAAATAATATTTGTTTAAAACTCCCAAATGTCGAACATCGCATCGCTTCAACGATCATCTAGCTGGGAGGTCTACACACTTAGCACTGAAAACTCCTGAACATCGAAATGTCGGAGCCATGTGACATCCATATAGCACCGACACATGGAACGCGTTGTAGACACCTTCGATTATGCCAACTTCCTATTTCTCGGTGACACATGTCAATCTCCTCATGCGGGCACGTGAAAAAATGTGACATTAGGGGCACGTCAGATCCAAATCAACGAAGTGTCGATTAGCCGAGGGTCAGAGCCCTAAATTGCCATGTCACTTTGGGAGGTTAGTTGTCAGGGATATATCCACACTCTACATTCAGAAACTCTCGAAGAGTCGAAGTCCCTAAGTTCTCAAGTGCCAGAGACACGTAATGCTCATCTACGTTGACACATAACATTCATCTATGGGAACACATGGAATTCATCAACCAAGATGTGTGGCACTCTTATATCATGACACATGGCATCTATTAGTTGATACATGTGGCATTCATCAGCTGAGACATGTGGCACTTATTTAAGAATATTTGGGTCTGTCATCTGTACAATTTCAAGTGACATGTGTCACCATTCATTCCATGACACATCAACGATATGAAATTAGGCTTCCACGTCATATTCGAGAGATTTCCACTCTAGGAGAATTCCAAGCACAATTTCCAAAAGATTCGGAGCCCAAACTCCCAATTCCAAATGATTAAAGGATAATCATGGGTTAATTAAGATAAAAGTGGGATTTCAAATCAAATCAAGAACAGTTCTCCGAAACCCCAAAGTGTCAGAGCCCTGAACAATCGAAGTGGGTCTTGAATAACCACATCACTCTGGGAGATTCTCAAACTTAGCATTCATAGTCCTGAACTCCCAAAACAATAAATGATTAAAGTCTTAATCTCGGTTTAATTATAATAAGTGGTGGTTAATGGCTGCGGGCCTTTGGGAGATACGAATATTCTGCACTCCAAGAACTCTTGAATGTTGAAATCCTGGAATGGTTTATCTCCATTAATAGCATATTTTAATGTTTAAAAGGCGGCGCCAAACCCAGAATGGGGAAAAAACGTTTCCAATACATTCAATTATCTTCAGTGGCCTCCAAAAACACACATGCATTCCCATGATAAATACATAACTCGTTTTTGTCACTCCTAGTCATTTTCTGCCAGATCTCAATTCACTACAACACATGCATCAGTCTAATATTATCGCAAATAACATTTTTTTATTGTTTAGTTCAAAATTGTTTTAAGTTTAAAGAATAATAAGTGGTATTTTATGTGTGATAAGTACCATTATTTTTTATTAAGTCAAGTGTGAAGTATACATCACTATACTCCAACATTTTCTAGTTAATTTAATTAAAAAAATTACAACCGGTAGTGTAGAGTTAAGTCTCAGTCTCAGATGGACGAGAACCTCTGCAACTCTTATAAATATGAAATTTTTGTATGTTTTGAGGGTTGAGGTTTTTTGGGAGAAAAAGATAAATACAACAACTGGTTGGACCCATCCTTCGTATGGATTGAATCTATGTACCTGGTGAAGATACTATTGATGACAATGTGTTTGTGTCCAAATTTGCATGTGTTTCTTATCTTGAATACGATCGTGATTTTTGTGAAGTATGATTCTTTTCCTTCAACTACTGCATAACTTGTCTTTATTAATATGAAACCTGTGATAACAACTATTCTTTGATGAAGATATTTTTTTATTACAACCAGTGGGAGTGACTGTGTTTTTGGTACATGTTTAATGCTTGAAATGATATTTTAATATTTAAACTATTGGCAGCAGATTGTTCAATGAATGGTTTGTTGTTTCTTTTGTTTGTTTTTACCTTTTCTATCTCACTTGTCTATCCTTAGTATTCCACCATCCAAGGATGTCCCTCGTCCATGTGATTACTCCAACCAAAATATTCTCATGTCTTGGTAAACCAACCCTCTAACTGACCCATAAACTAGAAACCAACCATGCATAACGTGAGGTGGCCTAACTCTGCACTTCAATAGTCAGGTGCAGAATTTAGGACCAACATCTTCTGGAACTATTTTCAGGGAATAGAGTAAAAAAATATCTTTCCTTGGGAAAATTATAGTGATCATATCTCACTTTTTATGGTGAACAAAGATCAGACACATTCAGACTGCGATCTTTCACCTAGCGACTCCACTGAGTAAAATTCAAAAAACAAATATTGGTTCCCAAAAAAGGACTCATGAAATCCAAATTTGAGCACACCGTAGCCACTAAGGCTCATCCTAACCCTGATAATGACACAATAGTCTCTGAGCTAGAAACAAAACTAAGAAAATCCACCTTAGCTCAGAGATATACTTCAACCCTCAAGGGTAAAGTTGCACCTCAAGAATCCACTTTTCTTCATCATCACAAGCAACTTGAATTTTCTATCCCTTAGAATAACAATTCCAAGGAACCACAGACACCTTCAACTCTTGCCTCTATTTCATCATCTAGTCTAGCATCCACCCCTGTATCTCTAATCAATCTTCAGTTTCCTATTTCCCAAACAATGGTTGTTAACACGATGGATTCCATAATTTCTTCCATATATGCACCCTTAGTTATTCCTGTAGGATTGCATGCACTCCCAACCACATATTACATGGAATATTTTCCCAAATATAATGGGGAAGGAGATGTCACAACTAAGGAACATATGGAAACCTTCTACAACTTTGCAGACAAATTTAACATTGACTATGTAGATGTGTGGATGAGGTTGTTTGTACAAAGTCTTGACATAGAGGTAAAAAAATGGTTATGGGGCCTCCCTCCAACCTCCTTTGCAGATATTGATGCATTTGATGAAGATTTCATAAATAAATGGGGAGATAGAAGGGATTATCTTTATTACATCACTGAGTTTGGGGCCCTCAAGAGAAAGAATTGTGAGTCTATTTCAGACTTCACCAAGAGATTTAATAAGATTTATAATAGAATCCTAGATGAGATAAAACTAATTGAAGCCTCTGATAATATCACTTATGCCAATTCATTTGATGCAAAATTTTCTCTTATGTCGAGGGATAGAATATCCACTACCATTCAAGAAGTAGTCAGTGAGGTTGAGTCCAAAATCTTGGCATCAGACCGATTAAAGACCAGATATGAAAAAGACAAGAAGAAACAAAAAGAGGATTCCCCTACCTCCTCTAAACCAACCACATATGATCCTAAAATTGATGAAATGACCAAAACTTCTAAGGATCTAACATATGAAATAACTAAGCTGAAATAGGAATCTAAAAAAAAAACAAAGCTTTCCAAGGGGTTGGGAACATAAATCCCAACCAGTTTAGAAGGTCAAATGATGCTCAGATAATGTAGAGAGAGAGGAGGAATGTTGATGACCAAGAGTAGTACCTCCTTTCCAATAAAATTAGATTGAGGAGATGCATGTGGATAGTGATGTTGTGGATGATGTTGTTGTTCTTTTCAATGAAACATATTTTCACACAAGTCACTTAATGCAACAACATTATGAGGTAGAACAACTGTCAGATAAGTTTGATTTTGAGATAGGGGAAGAGGGAGTTATTCAAGGCCAACCCCAAAATAAATATGACTTTAGGCCTATTAGGTGATTTATATGTACTAAAAAAGACACTAAACTACCCTCAATTAAATTGTCAATGTGGGGTAAGTAAACTTAGAGTTGTAGAAAAATATATGCCAAAGGTAGAAGGGTTGGTAGGAGTATAGTTTAACTAATAAAGGAAGCTATCTAAGGCTAATATACTCAAGAAAACTTCTCTAATGAGCAAACCCTACTAAGAAAATTGAAACTAGGTAACTTAAGTACTTTTGGGCCAAGGACTGATGGATAGTTCCTGAGAAAGCAAGTAAAAACCCTATTCAAAGCAAACTAGTTCATGACAGTAAGAAAAGGTAAACTACTAAGCATAATAAGCAAATGACAAAAGCAAACTACTTTTAACTTGCCAACCTACATTCAATGAACAACTACCCTATGAAAGTAAATAAATAAGCAAGTAAGAAAAAGCACCTATCTAACCTATTAAAGAAAATGGACAAGTAAGAAAAGACACCTAACTAACCTACTAAAGAAAAATACAAGTAAGCAAAGACAACTATCTATCCTACTAAAGAAAAGGGACAATTAAGCAAAGACTTCTCATTGAACAACTACCTAGACTAAGAGGCAAGTGAACTAAATTCCTAATGCAAAACTTTTTCTCTTGTGTGAAAGGAAATTTAAATGTTCAATGCAATACATGAAAGAAAATCTATTCTATTGAAAGGAAGAAAGATTAACAACTAAACTTATGAAAACAAGAAACTATCTCTTCTAATCTACGAAATAAAGAAACTATCTTTAATCTACGAAACACTCAAATGTAATGCTGGTGGTTGTGTGAATGCCTTTGGTGGTGACGGATGATATCTCGATGACACTTAACCACAAAGGACAGTTATAATGGTATAAGCTCAATACTAATTTCAATGGAAAAATGAAAGGTGTGAAGTAAACAGTCCAATGCAAACTTAGCCATGATAAAAGTAATGTTAAATACCCTGCATCATGTATAAACCATCAACAACATAATGAGATCATCATTCTATATCTATACTATGTAAGAAAAACTAGATTCAACCATTAACTAAGAAATGTAATTGCATTTTAATATATGAAAGGAAATTGTGTGAAATAAAACTATAATATGTATATTTTAATCATTCAAGCTATGATAACAAAATGAATTAAAAACATAAATTAAACTATGCCTATTAAGAAGGAAATTGACAATTAACCAACAACTAAACAAATTAATTCTATCTAAAACTGAGACAAGCAAACTATGATTAAGAAATTAAATCTATCCATCCATCAAAGATCCATGTCAAATGAAACCCAAATAGAACTCTGTGATATTCTAAAAACAACTCTATTTTAAACTTGATTCTAAGATCATAAACAAAAGTGTAATCTAATATCTAGATGCATATGGGGTTAGTGTAGAGACTTGCAAGTCTATTCTTAGCCTACAAAATTAATTCATGCTAACGTAACTCATCACACTAACCTGCAAAAGAACAATAAAACAATTAAATCACAACTAGCTAATTAAAACATAATGCATGCATGTACTGGAAATAAAAGACAATTTAAATTATGAAATGTATAAAAAACACATTGATCATCACCAGACTATTGGTGGTCCCCCCCAGCAAGTCCTGGATACCCTCTACAAGCAAACCACGAACTTCAGTAGGTCGAATTTACCATGAAAATAAAAAATGCAGTTCTGGCACTATTCTGGCAATGTGAAAAATAAAAAACCAAGTACAATGAGTTTATCTCCAATCTGATGGCTATTCTACTTGATTAAAAATCTAATGATAATCCTGGTAGTATTTATAGGTTTACAAACTAGGTGGTCGACCACAAGAGGGTCTAACCACCTCTAAATTCGGCAATTTACCATAAATGCATCCCTAACTAACAAAATGGAGGAAACTAATAATCGCCCTCTTTGGACAACTAAAATCGAGTTGTCTTGAGCTTAGTAGCTGGAGGGGGCGATGACAAACAAAACCCATGTGCCTGATTTGTCCACCACTGGCCGCCAATACCATAACTGCTAACTCACCTTGCATTTTTGTGCAATACTAGGTGCCGAAACGAGTGTCAGATCAAGTATCAGAATGAGTGTTGGATCAAGTGTCAGATCAAGTGCCATAACAAGAAACATGGTGCATTTTTCCATGTAATAACAGAAAAACATGAATTAACTCTTGGAAACCATAAAATATGTTAAATTAAGCTTGATTGAATCACAAAACACGAATTATATGTACCTCATGCCGATTATACCATTTTATCATAAAATTCTTCAAAACGCTCCTTTTAAAGATGAAAAAATGCATATGTACATATGGAAAAAAGTGTATAATAACTTCATGAAGATGATCATATCTCGGGCCCAACAAGGCCTACAACAGACACTCCTAAAGCCACCACCTCTAATCAAAACATGAAAACAAAAGTTTCTCCCAAGCCAAATCCAAGCAAGGGTGCAGTGGCTAAAGCTCATATGTAGTAGCCGTAAAAATACAAAATTAAATTCTAATTTAGTATATAATTCTTTCTCATACAAAAATAATTAAATCACCAACCTATGAGCATATGATATTCGACAAAAAATTAAAATTTTATCCACAACGTAAGAATTACTTAACAGAATAAATAAATTACCTATCCCTGATGCTAATTCCCCCATTGATCTAGTTGTTCGTTGCTGAAACTGTGTCAAACACTGCCCAAAACTGTGTTTCCACCCTGCCAACTAGGACAACTTCCTAACTCCAGGATACCATATGGATATCTTGGCCCCCATGTCCAAAAACTCCAGCAAACCGGTGCCCCCTGTACTGATCCTTTGCCTGACTCCCCAACTCAAACTCTCTCTAGCAAATTCCCAAATCCCAGAGAGCCCTCCCCCAAAATCCAAGTCGAATGATAATCCCCAAATCCGTAAGCCTCCTCCACTCATATCCCTCCTTCACCACCCTTTCTCCTCATTTATTTCCTTATCTCTGCATTCATTACCTTATCCACATAGTTAATGCCCCTTATCCAATTATTAATGTTCCTTATTCGTTTATTAATGCCCCTTATCCCCTCCGTATACACAATCCTTTAATTTAAACAATTAAATTTATTAACCCTTTTAATTTT
>SNQJ01S0093206.1:36404-57417 GCA_010110895.2 Picea sitchensis
CATCTCTCTCATTTCCATGACAACCTTTCTAATATCTTCATCTTCTGCAGGAACATGTTCATGACTCTCTTCATGAGCCATACTTGGTGAATGCCTCCTTGAAACTTGCGGTGATGATATATGCTTCCTCCCTGAAGGATGAGAACTTGGCTCTACAAGTTGACCTTCTCCTCTTGTGAGTTTCAACCTTGTGAGCATCAAAAAACAAAACACTTGCAAATAATCAAGTCTTCAAAAACCTATGCTCTGATACCAACTTGATCTAAAAATGAAGAAGACTTGTATTCTTGAAAATATTTGCAAGTAAAATTTTATGTGTTAAAATGAAAATGGATCAACTTTGCAACACAAATTTAATATGATTTACTCATTCAAGATGCATATAAACAACAAAAAAATCAGTGAACATAAAACACATAACACAACAAATGATAAAGGAGTTCACCCATCTCTTGGGCTACATCTCCTGGTCCAGCTTCCAATGGATCATTTGTATTATTTGCTCAAAGTTCTCAAAAATGTGATTTACAATGCTCAAAAGGCCAAATAGACTACTCCAATGGCTTCAAAACGTCCAAAAACCCCTAGCTGGGCTTTTTCGGCACCTCGTTTGGCCAAAAAATGAAGAAGATAGGCTTCCTGGAAGTCCCCCCTTCAAGCTTGTTGTCTCTGCATCTACAAAATGCACCCTTGTTGGCTCAACCTAGCCCACACACATTTTAAACTGTATAAACTTGGCACTAGGAACAAATGCACAACTGGTCCAAACTGTCGAACGGTTACGCGTTAGCCTTTAACTACCAAGGCCCGTGGGCACATGGTCACCACATGACTGCACGCTATTACACAATAGGGCTAAAGTTCCAAACCATTTACAAAAACGTAAGGTTTAAACCCGTGCGCATACACATTGGTCACATGTTATATCAAATCGTGCACATTTCAAACGGTTACAACATATATTACGGTGGGTCTAACCACCCGTAGCATCGGTCGTATGCAATACAATATATAACCATGGGCCCGGGCTTATCCCCGGCCCGGTTCACGTCCCAACACACATTTTTGCAATGTTAAATATATTAAAATGAATATATATGTTAAGTAACATGTGAGGGCATGTCGGTTGAGCGGCCTTTCCCAAAGCTTTACCCTACCCGGAGGTCACGGGGTTGACTCCTGCCAAGTGCAAAGATTTTAATCTAATAAACAAGTGACACGTGGTGGCCACTGATTGAGACACATGTCACCATCCCATTCATTGCCAAAAAATCATGTCACATGCCAAATGTCCCAATAACTACCTGCCACATGTCGTATGGCTTGCCACGTCAGCGTCTGTACAGACTGTACAGTCAACATCCATTTTTTTTGCCTATTTGTCATTTTGAACATAATGGGATATCTCTTGTTCTCGATGTCTGTTTGAGCCCAAACAAGTTGCATTGGGTTTGTAACGATGAGGCCTACGTTCTTGTTCGATTTGAAGTGATTCTGAGCACTTTGAATTTTTGAGCAAAATTTGATCCCCTGATCATCCCAACCACCCTGAAATATAAAAATTTTCTTTCTATGAATTTTTTACAGTGATTCAATAGTTGTCATTGACTTACCAAGATTATCATTGTTCTTTTATGCTGCTATGCCCTACTTGAATGAATGTCTTCCTGTTTGCATCCTCGTCAAATTTATGATCTTCTCCTCGGTCTCAGCATGCACACCTCGACTTTCTCTTCTTATCACAGATATGCATCTCTGTTCTTTTTATTCTTTTATACTTCAGCTCCTGCACTTCATGCTTCTACATGCATGCATCACTCACAAAAACAATCGTTCTTCTTTGTTCTGCATTTTCTTTTATACATGTTGTGCATCTTCTTCATCGCAGCACACAATGCTTCTACATGCTCATACATAAACACCGTTCTCCTTGGATATTTGCTGCAACTCATCACTTCCATAGCTTCACTTCCTCGAGCCTCAACACCCTCTCTTTGTTCTGCATGTTCTCTGTGTGTCCAAACCTCTATGTGATCATCATCACCATTCTTCAACTTCTCTAGCGGTTATCCCCATGCGATCATCATCACTAGGAGTTATGCTAAGATTCCTTAGCCTTTGCTGACTGTAACAGTCTTCGATCCACTTCCGTCTGTCAATCGACTCTATCATGAGTCTTCAATCCACTAGAAGATGTCTCGATATTCTTCATCATCTCTGTCCGTTATCACCTGATCATGTATTTTGCAAAATGCGCATTTCGTTAAATAGCGGGTTGATCTAGTAGGTCAGTGTTCACACGATGAGATCAATGGTCGAGATTCAATTCTAGACCCCCCTTGTTTTTCTTCCTTCAATGTGGGGGGGGGGGGTCTAGAATGGATCACGCATGTTTGGATGGTTGTGATTTAAGAGCTTAGATGTGTGGTTGAGATTCAATTCCAGACCCCCTCCACTGTTCTATCTTTAATTGGAGGGGGGGTCCGGAATGGAGTGGTTTAGTATGGCCCCCTCCACAAACCTCTTACTGCTTCCTCCATTTACCAACTTCACCTGCTTATGTTAGGTGTCTTCCACCTAGTCTCTCTCCTTCCCCTGTCACATCACAACACAACAGCCTGTGACCACTCGTCGACATGGAATGAACCATGTGGCTGCCACATTCACCTCCTAGATCTGAAGGCCTAGATTCATCCTCGATCCAATGACTAGGATTATATCGTGAGTTCAAGGATTTAGAGCACATGATGTGTCTCGACACTCCAATTCACGATCCCCGATATGGTGATATTTCACTCGCCACATGTCATGTTCATCCAATGCTCCATAACCTACCTCGATCCAATGGTCCAGATCATTTCAGGATATCGCATATCATGATTTCAAGGATTTAGAGAACCTCCTGTCTTTGGATTTCCTGATGTGCGAAACATTGATATTCCACTCTCGTCGTAATATCTTTCCATGTGTCCTGTGCATCCAATTCTCCATAGCCTACCTTGATCCAATGGTCTAGATCATTTCGCATTTCATGAGTTGGAAGGGTAGAGTACTTCGTTCCTTTGACCTTTCAGTCAGCGAAATGCCAATTGCTTTCCATGTGTCCTCTGGCTTCAATGGCCTGGATCATTTCGCAATATCGCATATCATGAGTTTGAGAGGTTAAAGCACCTATTTTCTTTGACTTTCCAGTCAACAAAATGTTGATTTGTGACCATGTGTCCTACCCAAAGATGGATAGTCCTCCTGCTTTCGACATTTTGTAAACCCGATTCTCCTTGCACTTAAAAGAACGCATAGGTTCTCCCGAATCCAACGATGGTTAGACCCCGCACTCGGATCTAACACTCGACATCTGTCCTCCATCTATGTGCTCCTCCTATCTTGACTTATGATGTCATCCGATCTTTTTTTCCATCGTTGTTCTGGCCATCGTTGTTCTTTCCATCAATGACAAGCTCACTCCCAACTATAAACCTACCAACAATCTCCCCCTTTGGCATTGATGGAAACCCTGAATGGCTGCGCTAATCTGTTTGGACCTCCAGCTATAGCATATTCTCTAGACCACTCCTTTTCTCTCCCTTTGACATCAATGTCAAAGAAAACATGCTCCCCCTGAGCTGTTGTAGTACTTGTCGAAGGTATCATATATTCAACCAACACATACTCCCCCTAACAGGATGGACTTTCTTAGGTGTGAGACGAGATGACACCCAACTTCTGATAGAGATATTCAAATGGTGTTTTGGCTAGGGGTTTAGTAAATATATCTATAATTTGTTCTGTGATTGGAATGTAATGAACCTGAACCATCTGATTGGTGACCTACTCTCTCAGAAAATGGTAATTTATGGGAATATGCTTGGTCTTGGAATGAAGTACATGATTCTTGGACACACTTATGGCACTAGTGTTATCACAATGAATTGGGATCGGTACAGTATATTTGACCTCCAATTATGCAAGTGTCTGAATAATCCGTAATACCTGAGTGCAACAAGTAGCAACAACAATGTATTCTGCCTCTGTAGTTGATAAAGAAATGGAACCTTTCTTTTTTCTCAACCACGCTACTAGAGAATCTCCTAAGAAGAATGCACCTCCACTCGTGCTTTAACTTTGAACCATGCAGTTAGCCCAATCAACATTTGAGTAGGATGATAATTGAAAATTCTAATTCTTAGGATACCATAGTCCATAGTTCATTGTTTCTTTCAAATATCTGAATATCCTTTTGATAGCTAGCAAATGACTATGTTTAGGTGCAGACTGATATCTTCCTACCATTCCAACAACATGCATTGTGTCTGGACAAGATGTTGTGATGTACAACAAGATTCCTATCATTGACCTATATGAACTTTGATCAACATCAAATGAGTCATCATCCTTGCTTAATTTGCATCCAGTAACCATAGGTGTGCCCACAGGTTTAGAATATTCCATTTGAAACCTTTTCAACATTTCTCTTAGATTTTTTTCTTGAGAAATGAAGATTCCTTCAGAGCTTTGAGTAATTTGCAGACCAAGAAAAAATGACAACTCACCTATCATAGACATTTCAAACTCAGACTCCATGGAAAAATAAAACCATTTTACCAATGAGTCCTTATTACTTACGAAGATGATGTCATCTACATAGACCAACACGATGAGAAAATAATTACCATCTGTTTTGATATATAGATTGTTGTCAATTATTCCTCTCTTGAACCCTTTGTCTTGGAGATACGTATCCAGTTTGTGATACCATGCACGAGGGCTTTCTTTCACCCATATAAATCCTTCTTCATCTTACAGACAAGGTTAGGATTATCTGATAGTTTGAAACCCTCAGGTTATTCCATATAGACTTCTTCTTTTCAATCTCCATTTATAAATGATTACTTGACACCTATTTGATAGACTTTAAACCTTTTATGACAAACATAAGCAATAAATATTTTGATCGCTTCTAGTCTTTCTACTGGTGCAAATGTTTTTTCAAAATCCAGTCCTTCTATTTAAGCATAGCCCTTACATACCAATCTTGCTTTGTTCCTAACAACTTGGCCCTTATCATTCATTTTGTTCTTAAATATCCATTTGGAACCAATGATATTTTTACCTTCAGGTCTAGGAACCATCTCTCGCATATTGTTTTTCTCAATCTGATAAAGTTCATCATTCATGGTTTTAAGCCAATGGTCATCTTTGCTAGATTCATTAAAATTCTTGGGTTCCATCATGGATATGAAGGCTATATGTGATTGTTCGGTGTTTTTTATTATCTTTCTCCTGGTTTGTACACCTTTGTCTTTTTCACCAATTATTTGACTTGCAGGATGATTCTTTTGAGTGATTCTGGAGGAGGAATTCGATGTTGTCTGTTGATTTGAGTCTGTCTGAATATTTGCATCTTCATCTGGCTCAGAGTCTTCTTGGTCTGATTCTTGGACCTGTTCAACTTCAACTTCATCTATATCCTTTATTGTTGATTCAATATTCTTCCCCTCTCTTACTAGGATTCCTTCATCAACTTTTATGTCAATACAGTCAACCAATCTATGAATCCTCTTATTATAGCATTTGTATCCTTTACTATTTGTATCATACCCTAAGAATATGCCTTCATCAACCATGCCATCATACTTGCCAAGTTTCTCATCATTATTCTTTATGTAACACTTACTCCCAAAGACTTTGAAGTGTTTGATTGAAGCACGCCTCCCATACCATAGTTCATAAGGTGACTTGTCGGTCTGTCGTTTGAGGTGAGATTTGTTAAGAACATGGAATGTTGTATGTATTTATTCTACCCAGTAGGTTTGACCAATGTTATTCTCATTCATCATTGACTTGGCCATTTGCTGCACTGTTCTGTTTTGCCTCTCAACTACTCCATTTTGTTGTATAATTCTTGGGATTGTGTATTCTCTCTTGATCCCATGTTTATCACAGAATTCCTTGAACTCACTTGACATAAATTATCCTCCTCTGTCTGATCTTACTTCCTTTAATATCTTTCTTGTTTGATTCTCATTTAAATCCTTAAAGATTTTAAATTTGTCAAATGCTTCAACTTTTTCTTTGATAAAGGCAATCCATGTGAGCCTAGAGTAATCATCAATGATCAACATGAATTAGTTTTCTTTCCATGTGCCTTCCTGTCTTGATGGTCCACATAAATCCATATGAACTAGTTGTAGTGGTTTCTCTGTTGAATTAGAGCTCTTGGATTTAAACTGTGTCCTGGTTAGCTTTCCTACTTGGCAGGGTTTACACACAGAATCTTGTGTCTTCGATATTATTGGAAGATCTTTTACTGCCTCAAGATTTTTGAGCTTGATTAAATGATCAAAGTTTAGATGTCTAAGTCTCCTATGCCATAACCATCTCTCATCATGTTTTCTTAGATGACACTCTTCTCTATCTTCTTTCAACACATATACATTATTTTCTATCCTTATGCCTTTAGCCACCACTTGTCTTGAATTTACAGACTTTATCTTGCAGTCCTTGGAAGTGAACACCACTTCACATCCTTTGTCACACATTTGAATTACACTGAGCAGATTATGTTTCAGCCCATCTACAAGCAGAACATCTTGATATTTTCCTCTTCCATTACTTAAACTCACCATCCCTTTACCCTTGATTTTACCTAGAGCATCATTTCCAAAGGTTACATTTCCCTATTTACTTTTACTTAGAGATAGAAACTTAACTTTGTCTCCCATCATATGTTTGGAGCATCCACTATCTATATACAAAGGGTTCTTTTGTCTTTGAGTTGACAACACTAATCCACACTTGTCACTTTCTTTCTTCTTTGAATGCTTGACATTTTTAGCAGAGGGATTCAAATCTAGTTCATAGTTATTTAAGCGACAGTTAGCAACTTTATGTCCATAATTATGACAAATGTAACATTCTAGTTCGTTGAATAAGGGATCATAACGATTGTTATGCTTAACCTGTGTCCTTGTCCCATTCATCAAGTGATTTGCATTCTGTGATGGTTTGTTACTTGGCTATCTCATTCTTTGTTGTGGAAGATATATATACCTTGAATGTCTTTATCTCTCATATCTCAATTTTAAATAACAATTTACATCTTTATGACCAAAGTTAGAACAGAAAAAACAATATCCATAAAAAAAAACCTTGGTACCTGGAAAATGATTGTCTTCTTTGAGAAGGTCCATTTCTTCCATGCTGATGATTTCTTTGAACATAGAGTACATTATTTCTTTGATCTATATTTTCAGTTCTGGTACCTCTTTTGGTACTCCTCTTGGGCCATTGATTATCTTCTTTTGTTTCTACAGGTGTTTTGTTGTCATAGATGGTAGATTTGAAAAAATTGATAGGTTCATTGTTACTTGGCTGACCACTACTTGATCCCTCTTCATAACCCAGAACTATTTTCAGCTTTGGGTTCCTTTGCTGATTCAAAATGGTGGCCAATACTTCTGAGGCTTTGATACTTGATAGATTTTGATGATACAAGGCTTGAAACTTCTCCAACTCTTTCCTAGTTTTCAGTACTTCTTCCTCCAGAGCTTCACATCTTGCCTTCTTTTCTGATAACTATTGTTTCTGAATGTCTTTGATTTTCTTTTCCTCTTCTAATTTCACTTTTAGAAAGGAAAAGTCTTCATCGGGTTCTTTACTACCTTTCTTGAACTGTATCAGCAATTGTTTTTGCTTTCTCATCTTAATTCTGAGTCTGTCAAGATCTTCTAGTGCATTTATCATTTCTCCTTCTAGGTCAAACACAACTTCTTCATCATCAACATTACTTTCTGAGTCCTTATCATAATCCTCTTGGTCCATAAGTGTGAATTCATTGACCTTATCTTCACACGAAGAGTCACTATCTATGTCTTCTGAAGAGTTACCATCGTTTACACATAAACTTTTATTTTTGCCAAATATATTGGGTTTGAACTTCTTTTCACCTTCAGAGTTCTGATCTTGTCTCTTGTGTGGAAATTTATTTTCAAAATGACCTATATTACCATAGTTGAAACATTTGAAGGGAAGCTTACCTTGGTACTTGCCTAATCCTTTCTTTAGTCTTCTCATGAATTTTGATTCAATTTCATAAGGCTCAGAATCTTCATTCTTATCCGCCTTAAATGATGCTTCTCGTGAGGTGGGTTTGTCTTTAACTATCCTCATTTCATATGTAATCAACGTTCCTAGAAGTTGATCAAAAGCCAAACCTTTTAGATCATTGAGTTTTTCTATAGCTGAGACCTTTGGGTTGAACCTATCTGGCAGAGATCTGAGTATTTTCTAAGCTAAAGAGGGTTCCTCAATTTTTTCACCCAGTGCTTTCATTGCATTTAATAGTTCTTCAACTCTTAGGAAGTACATCCCAATAGTTTCATCTTAGTTCATTTGCAACTGTTCAAACTGTACTCTATAGGTTTGAAGCTTGGCAACTTTTACCTTCTCATTACCTTCATAACTACTAATGAGTTTGTCCCACATGTCTTTGGTAGTTTCTAAATGCATAACTTTTACAAATTATTCTTCTGCAAGCTCACTCATGATAGCATTCATAGCCTTAGCATTGAAGCTGAACTCTAGCTTGTCATACTTATTAGCTAGTACATCTGGCTTTACATAACCAGTCTCTACCACATCCCAGACATCTACACCTAAAGCAATTATGTAGGTTCTCATTCTAACTTTCCATAAGGAAATGTTTGTTCCATTGAACATATGGACCTTATTGGTTGAAGTTTCGTCATGGATTGACATGTTTAAGCTCTAGGATCTACCCTTAGCTAAAAGGGGCCATCTCTGATACCAATTATTGGACAACTAAGAGGGGGGGTGAATCAGTTGTCACTGTGCTTCAACAATTATATCCATTTTTAAATTCATTACATAAATCTCAATGATGATCACAATAATTCAAAGAAGTAAACAATAGAACATTCAACATCATTCACACACATGAAATACATAGAGACAGATATTTCCCGAGGAAACCCATAAAGGGTAAAAACCTCTTCTTCTTTATATGATAAGTAATCTTTACATTATGTACATTATCATACTTATAATATCCAACTCATTGTGAGGCTATAACCACTATTTTGCAAGCTTCGACTTGCTAAGAGTACCAACTCTCTGTTTTTTCTAGAACCTACTAGAAGGAAGAACCTACTCCCTAAGTGTTCCAACACCAGCTAGATGGAAGCACCAACTTCCAGTCACACAGGCACCAACCTCTATAGAAGAGAACAATAGTTCTCCCTTGCACCTCCCAACCACCCTAGAATATAAAAATTTTCTTTCTCTAAATTTATTACAGTGATTCAATAGTTGTCATTGGCTTACCAGGCTTATCACTATTCTACTATGCTTCTATTCTCTGCCTGCATGAATGTCTTCTTGTTTGCATCCTCTTCAAATTTCTGGTCTTCTCCTCTGTCTCAACATGCACACCTCAACTTTCTCTTTTTCTCACAGATATGCATCTCTGTTCTTTTTCTTCTTCTATGATTCAACTCTTGCACCTCATGCTTCTACACACATGCATCACTCACAACAATAGTTGTTCTTCTCTATTCTACGTTTTCTTTTATACACATTGTGCATCTTCTTCATCCCATCACACAATGCTTCCACATGCTCATACATAACCACCGTTCTTTGTCCTCAGATATTCGCTACAACTCGTCACTTCCACATCTTCACTTCCTCAAGCCTCAACATCCTCTCTCTGTTCTGCATGTTCTCTATGTGTCCAAACCTCTGCCTAATCATCATCACCATTCTTTGGCTTCTCTACTGGTTATCCCCATGTGATAATCATCACTAGGTGTTATGCTAAGATTCCTTAGCCTTTTCTCACTGTAACAACCTTCGACCCACTTCCGTATGTCATTCGAATCTATGATGAGTCTTCAATTCACTAGAAGATGTCTCGAGATTCTTCGTCATCTCTGTCTATTATCACCTGATCATGTATTTCACAAAATGCGCATTTCGTTAAATAGTGGGTTGATCTAGAAGGCCAGTATTCACACAATGAGATCAACGATCGAGATTCAATTCTGGACTCCCCTTCTCATTCTTCCTTTAACGTGGGGGGGGGGGGGGNNGGGGCTCCAGAATGAAGCGCGCATGTTTTGGAGGGCCGTGATTTAAGAGCCTAGATGTGCGGTTGAGGTTCAATTCTGGAGCCCCTCCACCTTTATGTCTTTAATGGGAGGGGAGGGGGTAGTTTGGAATGGATTGGTTTTGTATGGGCCCCTCCACAAACCTCTTATTGCTTCCTTCATTTACCACCTTCACCTGCTTGTGTCAGGTGTCTTCCACCCAGTCTCTCTCCTTCCCTTGTCACATCACGACACCACAACCTGTGACTACTCGCCAACATGGCATGAACCGTGTGACTTCCACGTTCACCTCCTAGATCTGACAGTCTGGATTGAGCCTTGATCCAACGACTAGGATTATATTGTGACTTCTCATATCGTGAGTTCAAGGAGTTAGAGCACATGACGTGTATCTAAACTCCAATTCATGATCCCTGATATGGAGATACTCCACTTGCCACATGTCTTGTTCATCCAACACTCCATAAACTACCTTGATCCAATGGTCCAGATCATTTCAAGATATTGCATATCATGATTTCAAGGAGTTAGAGAACCTCTTGTCCTTGGATTTCGCGATGTGCAAAACACTGATATTCCACTCTCGTCGTAATCGCTTTCCATGTGTCCTGTGCATCCAATGCTCTATAGCCTACCTCGATCCAATGGTCCATATCATTTCGTCATTTCACATTTCACGATTTGGAAGGGTAGATCACATCATTCCTTTAACCTTTTAGTCAACGAAATTCCAATCGCTTTCCATGTGTCCTCTGGCTTCAATGGCCTGGATCATTTCACAATATTACATATTGCGAGTTCGAGAGGTTAAAGAACCTCTTTTCTTTGACTTTCCAGTCAGTTAAATGTTGATCTGCGACCACGTGTCCTTCCTGAATATGGATGGTCCTCCTGCTTTCGATATTTTGTAAACCCACTTCTCCTTGCACTCATAAGAACGTTTAGGTTCTCTCGGATCCAATGATGGTCGGACCCTACGCTCATATCTAACGCTCTAGATCTATCCTCCATCTGTGCGCTCCTCCTGTCTGGACTTATGATGTCTTCTGAGCCTATTTTCCATCATTTTTCGGGTCATCGCTATTCTTTCCATCAATGAAAATCTCACTCCCAACTGTAAACCTTCCAACACAGTGTGTTTTTGTCCAAATTCGTATGTGTTTCTTATCTTGAATACAATCTGGATTTGTGTGAAGTACATTTCTTTTCCTTCAGCTACTGGATAAATTGTCTTTATTAATATGAAACCTATGATAACAACTATGTGTTGATGAATATTTTTTTTTATTACAACCTATGGGAATGAATGAGTTTTGGTTACATGTTTAATCCTCGAAATGATATTTTAAGATTTAAACTTCTGGCAACAAATTGTTCAATGAATGGTTTGTTGTTGTTTTTCTTTGTTTTTACCTTTACTATCTCACTTGTTTATCATTAGTATGACGGCAACCAAGCATGACCCTTGTCCATGTCATTTGGCCAACCAAGCTATGCTCATGTCTTGGTAAACTGACCCTCTAACTGAACCATAAATGAGAAACCATCCATTCATAACTTGTGGTGGCCTAGCTCTACCCTTCAACAATAAGGTGCAGACTTTAGGACCAAAATCACCCAAGAATTATTCCTTCATTAGTAACTCGGGTTCCAACACTCATGGCCACCCAATTTTATCTTTTCTTTAACACCTATACAATAAAATTTAAATATGGGAAGTTTCTCCTTCTTCAATGGAAAATCCATTGTCTTCCCTTTTTGCAAGCATGCATTTCCTCAAAGCAATCCCATGCAATGTTCTCACTATGAGCACCTTCATTCCTATATCCCTAGATTGGTCATTGTAACCATGGTAATATTTACTCATGAATTTTCTTGCATGGATTCTAACTCATCCTTGATTGGCATAGATTTCCTCTCTCTATTGCTAAGATTCTTCTTTCCTGAATCTTACCCCACTTGGGTAGCAATAGTATACAACAACCATTCACAATTATTTTCATATATTTAATATAATGAAATATTTTCAGAAGGGATTCTTACCAAATCCCTTCATACCTTATGCCACATAGGTATGAACATTCTTATATCTTCTATGGATTCTACCACCCTCTCTCATATTACCTCATCAATGGTTCTTTATGGGGACTTTTAAAGTCCCTTCAAAAATATTTTAATAACAACCTTCTCATAGTTATCCTTTTCTTGAGGTTCTTCACCATTAGAAATTATCTTTCTCAATAGTTCCAGTTCCACTCTACACATGATATACATCATAAATATGTTATTCGTCATGTAAAGTAAAAATGCAAGTATCATACCTTTTAAATCAATAAAACAATTTTCAGATATGTCCTAGCATATCTCTATGCATCTCATCACATTATCCTTAATTCTTCCATGAGTTCAACACAATCAATTCTCAATTGTTTCCACAGTCATACAACCATCATCATTATGGTGTCAAAACATTTACTTTCATCAACATGCTATCTTTTTTTTCCCAGAGAAAAACACAATATACAACAAGAAAGGAGTTAAGGCTCTTCTCATTTCCCAAATCCATCTACACAGCCTAGGAACTTCATTCCAAATTGGTTATTTTCCAAGGCCTCACTGCCTTTGGTTATTATGGCTTCAACCAAGCCTATTCATTCAAATTTACTTACGTACTTATTCTCCTTTCTCCATCTGTACTTGTTTCCACAATTGTTCTTTAAGCTTATGACTCTGTTAAAAAATCAAGAGTTCTTACATATATATATAGGATTGCATCCCATTGCTCAATTTCCATAAATCATTAAGGTTGTGACTATGTTCTCCTAATAGAGTCCTTACACACTTCCTTCACAGGGAACTTCTTCAGCATGCAACTTTATTATTGCATATTCTTCACTATATGTGATAGCCTATATTAAGAACCAAAGAGATCTAGAAATATAATCACTGCAAATATTGGATACATAATAGATCCACAGACCAGTGTAGAAGAGAAATATGTAAAATCATTTTTATTACTATCAAACCCTTAAGGTAGGGAAACACCATAGAATGGATCCTATTATGGAAGGGATCCTCTCCTGTTCACTTGTCTCTTCGAGGGGGAATCCTCCTATTGAGCTTTGACTCCAAATACAATACTTCTCTTCATATCCTATTACATTTCTTGAACCCCTTTATATAGTGCTACCATCACCTAATAACATTCTAGAGGAGGAATCTTATAGAAGTATAATCTTCTAAGAAGTCCTCTTACATTTATTAAATCTAACTACACATTTATTATATCTAACTACCATAGTGGGCCTTATTTAATAATATATTGTCCCTAGTCCACCTTATATTGAATGGCCTCCAATATTATCACTATGGTCCCTCTCGGTCCCCATCACTACCTTTCTAGCTACTTAACATTCCACCCCCATTATGAAAGTGTTTTCCTCAACGCTTGATGTACAACCATATACCAGGGTCCCATGGATAATGGTGGACCATAATGTTGAATAAGACTAGAGAACCAAGGTCCCATGTAGAAAGGAAAGACACCATGTTGAATTATTCCAACCTCCATTGTAAACCTACGTCCCATGTCCATTTTCTCATGTGAAATCCATGTGGAATATTTTGGAACCCAATAACCAACTCAAAATTATGTTCCAAACAATGACACCTATCATGTGGATCCAAATAAGAATATCCATCCACATAGTGGAAAAGGGTCGTAGAAGAATCTAAAAGGAATAATACCACTATAGAATATGTAGGATGGACAATGGTAATAATCATTGGCTCCATATTTGTCACATTGATGCTCTCTACAGACAATTGATTAGAGTCATCAAATAAAATATGAAAGTGGTTGTCATCCCAGAAATAAAAACTATCTATATACCAATCATCACAATCGGCCTCCAAATCATACCAAGTATATATTTCTTGAATATATTCATCCCCGAGGTTCATAAAAAGAAATATATCCTACATTCTATCCAATGAATCTTGAATACTATGAAAACTATCATTGAGGCCATTTGTGAGGCCATCTACAGAGTCATCCAATCTGCCATTCAATGTGTCAAACAATTGGGATTTGAATGCTTCAGTAATCTATAGAATTTCTTTGAGGTTTTGAGAAGAAATATCCATATGAGAACCCTATGAAAATTATGAACTTTGCAGTCTCTCTTTCGTCACGAAAAATTCCAAAAAATAGAACAATAAATTACGATAGAAAATCGCGGTTTTTTTTCTAGAAAACCCCTGAAAAACTGTTGAATTTAAAATGCTCATAACTTCACTTCCTAAACTCCATTTCTGCTAATTTTGTTTTTGAAATTGGGCATTTTTCTGAGAGTAATTCAAATACCCAATTTTTGTTTCCAAATTCAGCTCTTAAAGATTCATATCTGAACCTGAAGTGTGCCACCCTCTTTTTCTTCCCTTAAAAATTTCTAGAAAAAGAGCAAAACTTTATTCCCTTCTTTGGCCAAGGAAAGTGCTTTGATACCACTTTTTAAGAACCAAATAGATATAGAAATATAATCACCACAAATAATGAATAAAAAATAGATCCATAAACCAATTTAGAAGAGAAATATGCAAAATCTCTTTTATTACTATCAAACCTTTAAGGTAGGGCAACACCATAGAATGGATCCTATTATGGAAGGGATCCTCTCATGTTCACTTACCTCTCTGAGGGGGCATCCTCCTATTAATATTTGACTCCAAATACAATACTTCTCTTCATGTCCCATTACATTGCTTGAACCCCTTTATATAGTGCTACCATCACCTAATAACATTATAGAGGAGGAATGTTCTAGAAGTAAAATCTTCTAAGAAGTCTTCTTACATTTATTATATCTAGCTACCCATTGATTATATCTAACTTCCATAGTGGGCATTATTTAATTATATAGTGGACCTAGTCCAACTTTCATTGAATGGAATCCACTATTATCACTATGGTCCCTATGGGCCCCCACTACTACCTCTCTAGCTATCTAACATCCTCAACCTTGAGTTAGTTCAGTCATTTATCAAATATTCCATAAGGAATATAAACATGCATATTTGTTAAGTTATCACTGTGAGCCTGCGCACGCCTGAAACAAGGCTCCATCTGGCTACCATGGAGGTTTTGGGCGGCTCACCCCAGGTTCCTCCCCCTCCTCCTCCCCCATCATCTGAGGACGCATTCAACTCATTGCTAGCCTCATTACCTAAAAAGAAGAAAACCAAAGCCGCCAAGTGTTAAGAACCAAACATCAATATAGCATAGAAAAACCTCAGGAAAAGTACTCAACGCTTTGAAAAATAGAAAACCGTGAAAAGTACTCAACGCTTTGAAAAGAGATAATTTCATATAAGCCTCTTCGAGGGGCAACCCCCTTTTACCCCAATTTAAATGTTCAAGTACATGATTCAAATGAAAATGTCTCCCTTGGTATATATAGGAGACTCAGGGAGGTATAATTACAACCAATGGCCTAAGTTTTCCATAACAAAATAACATTACTAATCTAATATGCCCCAATTAAGGGGTAATAATCCAATTGCTGGCTTAACATGCCTCCCTTGAGACAAGTGTTGTCCAATGCTTGAGTAACTCGATGCTTTTGTTAAAAGAGACTCATCTTCCCAAGTGAATTCTACCAAGAGTTTCCATTTAACAGATACCTCAAATGGTTCCTATTCCTGTTGGTGCACTCCTTGTGTCGCTGATGGCTTCGTGCTCCAATATGATTTTTCTTCCCTCATCAAGTTCGCAATATAGTTTGAACTAGGATCTTGTCGCCTATAACCCTTTCTTTAAGCATGAAACATGGAAAACTGGGTGTACTCCATGAAGATGCAGTAACTCCAATTTGTATGCCATAGTACCACCTTTGCAACACCTTTATAAGGGCCATGTACTTTTGGTGGATACTATTATCCTTCTTGGCTTGCTTCTGTAGGGACATCTGCTTGTGCTGGTTGTAGTCTTAAAAACTCCCAATCCTCTACTTCAAAACTCTTTCACTACGAAGCGTTGATCCGCTTGTTGTTTCATGCATTATGTGCCATGGTCAGGTTAACCTTTAATATTTGGAGAACTTTTTTTTTTTTTTTTTTTTTTTTTTTTTTTTTTTTTTTATTTTTATTTTAGAGAAGAAGGATGGAAGGAGGGTGGTATCCAAAGTGCCATAAATGGTGCTTCATTTTTGTTGCAAAGCAGGAAGGAAGTGTTATACCATCATTCCGCTAAGGGTAACCATTTGAACCATTGAGTTTGTTTACCAGAGACAAACAACGGTTGTAGCCTCTTCTAGACATTTGTTCACTATCTCAGCTTGTCCATCAGATTGAGGAGGATAGGATGAGCTATGAGCCAAATTGAGTACCCAAACAAGAAAACATTTTGTCCAAAAATGTCCAGCAATATGGCCCCCACAATTTTACCACAATCTTTGGGCTGCCATGTAGCTTTGAACTGCCTCCATGAAATTTGCAAAATTGTATTCTCTTTTGAAGGGATGAGAGAGTGCACAAAAGTGTGCATACTTGGTCGGGCCTATCAACAATCACCATGATGACACTCTTTCCTTCGTGATTTGTAACCCTTAGATGAATCCATGGAAACCTCCTCCCAACACTCTAATTTGGGATGGACACGTATTGTAAAAGACCTGGTCTTAATTGTTTCCACCTTTTATTTTGTTGGCAAAACCACACATTCAACTACAAACTTTTGAACACGTGGGGCTTTAAGGCCATCCCAAAAAATCCTTCTTGACTCTATGGTAGGTTTTCAAAAATCCTGGTGCCCTCCTACTGGAGAGGTGCAATTCCAATAGTACCTTTGTTTGAGTTGGGAGTTCTTACATAAATATACAATCTTTGTACTCCATAGTGAATCATTTTTCCATGTAAATGTATCTCCATGCACTCTGAATCACGCAACCTTTTGAATGAGAGTCCACACTTTTCTTCATTTTTCCATTCATCCTTCATCTATAGCTTGTCCAATCAGATTGGATGATTGAGATGGCACAAAGAAAGGCCTCAACATCTTCATCATTTCTTGAGAGTGCATCCGCCACAACATTTTGTTTCCCCCTTTTATAGACGAACGCATTTCAAAAATCATAGCCCAATATCTGTTACCCATTTTTGTTGTTCTGGTGATAGTCTTGTTCCAAGAAGTATTTAAGACTATCATGACTGCTTTGACCTTGAAGTGCCTACCTATTAGGTAAGGAGGCTATTTTTCTTTCAATGCATGTAGTATTGCCACTACTTCCTTTCCTTCATAAATGGGTTTGTGTAAGTCCCTTCCCTGAGTGGCCGACTTTCAAAGCTGTGTGGGTCTTCCTTCTTGCAATAGGACAAGACCAATTCCATTTCCCGAGGCATCACATTCCACAATAAAGGTTTTTGTGAAGTTTGAGTAGTCAAGACAGAGTTGTACACATCACCTCTTTTTAAGTTGTTCAAAAAGTTTTAGTTGCCCCTCGAGTCCATGAAAATGAATCCTTCTTAGTTAGTGTGTCGTTAAAGGTGTTGCTATTCTTCCATAGTTCCAAACAAACTTATGGTAGTAACTGCCAAACCCAAAAATCCTCTAAGATTTTTAATGTTTTGGGAATCAACCAAATTCATCGTGCCTTAATCTTGTTAGGGTATACCTCGGACACCTTCATGAGATACAATATGACCCAAATATCACCTCTCTTTTACTCCAAAGGAACATTTGGATGGTTTAGCATATAGTTGTTGCTCCTTTAGTAGTTGTAGCACTGTCAACATGTTGCATTACGATCCTCCCAAGATTTGCTATAGATTAGTATATCATCAAAAATACTAACAATAAATTTTCAAGGAAGGGATTGAAATGGAATTCATCAACCCTTGGAATGTGGAAGGTGATTGTGGGCCAAAAGCAACCATGACCAAAAATTCATAATGGCCTCTCTAAGGAGTTCGGAATGTTGTTTTGGGATATCTTTTCCTTCATTCTCGACCGATACAGATGCCTTGAATGAAGATCCAACTTTGTGGAATAGATTGCTCCATGTAGTTCATCTTAACAATTCATCAATCACAGAATGGGAAATTATCTTTAATAGTGATCTTGTTGAGCTCTCTATAATCTTTTGGACAATATTACTATGAGTTATCTTTCTTGAATACCATTACCATCGGTGCGGAGTAAGAACTTATTAGGCTTTCTCCTAATAATGCCAGTCTCTAAACATTTCTTCAACCATGCTACCAGATTCTCACTCTCAAGTATATGGTATCAGTATGGTCTGATGTTAGGAGGAACAATTTTAGGAATTAGGTGAATTTCATGTCATGATTTCGAGTGTGGGTGGGAGACCTCAATATATTCAAATATTTTAGAATGCTTATCAATGATCCTTTGAGATCTTGAGGAATAGATTTCTGGGATGTTTGAACATCTAGTGAGCATAGTTGTGCAATAATGCCTTGATGCCCCTTTTTTCACAGTTTGTCATGCCGCTAGAGCTTATCACCTTATCGATTCTGCGATACCTCTCAACTCCAATTTCTTTTCCTTCCAATAAAATTTCATGAAAAGTTCTTTGAAAATTAAAAGCCACTGCTCCTAATGATTGTAACCATTGATTCCTAGTACAACATCTACACCACCCATGGTATAGCAACTATTGACTATTCATTACATATTCCCCCATAGTAAGATTTCGATCTTATTGTGATTTGCTTGGAGCAAATTGATAGCCTCCATCTCAAGTAATCAGTAGTAAACTCCAAATGGATATACAAAAGCACCAGATCTTTTGCCAATTTATGGTGAATGAAATTATGAGTAAATCGCCAGAACTTCAATTAGGACTATTACCTTTTTCTTTTGATGTATCCTCGATATTGAGGGTTTGAGGAGTGCTAATTTGAACCAATGCATTACACTCCATATCGTGGAGTCAATCCTCGCATGAAAATGTCTTCTACATTTTCATCTTGAGATATTCTTGTTCTTGTTCTTCTTTCCCTTCACACCTATGTGAGAATAATTTCTTCTCACCACACCCTATTGTCCCTAATGCACTTCTTGTTGCCACAATTAAAGTATAAACCTTTGCTTTTCTTTCCCCCACTAGGTTGAGGTGTCAACCTGTAGGTTGAGGTGTTTTAGGAGAAGGAGCATTGTCTCTATAGATGTTAGATAGGTCCATCTAGTAGCCATACCAGATTTTTACTTTCAACATTTCTTGCTACCTTAAATGTATTCTCCAATGATTTGTTCCTAAAGTAACCTCATGTTGAATGTTATCCTTAAATTTCTGCAATACATAAATCAAGTGCTCATCCTGGACATCTGCTACCTTATATTCAATCTTTGGAAGTTCTCAATGTGCTCGGTAATCAACCCTTTTGCTTGAGATTTATCAATTGCTAAAGAAGGTATTGCTCCTTGTATCCCCATAGTGTGATATCATTTCTTCCGTGAAAATTGTCCAAGGACGAAAGATTTGTGAGAACAAAGCCACTTCCATACCAAAAACAAATTGATTAGGTTCTAAATATAAAGAAGCAATTCGTACCTTTTGTGTATGTGGCACATTATGAGATCAAAGAATTGCTCCATCCTCAAGTATCCATGTGATTGGGTCCACATCAAACTTCCTCATGTCACTTTTAGGAACATGGTTGGTCTTCAAACCAGTTGAGTTTCTCCATTCTGATTCACCTTCCTTGTGTCCACATCATGAATTCCATTGATGCATTTTCACTTTCAGGTGTCTCTTTGTTACAAAATTTTTCAATACTTCCCATGATCTCCCTTTTAAACCATCTATCTTAGTATATCCGTTCCTAGCCTTCCATTGAATCCATCAACTTAGCTTCCATTGAATCCATCTTAATATCCAACTTAGCTTCCATTGAATCTATCTTATTTTGTAGTTCATTTATGTCCCTACGCATTTCTTCACCTTCATCAAGAGTCCAAGTAGGATTTTCTGGAGGTTTATTTGGTGTAGAAGTTCCCTTTTTGGGTGCCATGTTGGCCGAGTATCACTTTTGAACCTTGATTTTGAGGTGGTTCTGCTAGACAATATTTCTTCTATTGTATCTCCCACGTTTCAGCCGTTCTGGGTATGAAACTTTCCTTTAAGTATTTCTCTGATATGTCTTCTCTGTAATTCCACAGGTCTGATCAAAATTGGATGTGCCAAGAGGAATTTACGGTAACTTCCCCACAACTTGCCGATTTTTGGCCTTTCCAGGAGATCTCACTTGTATAGTATGCCCCGCACAAAATAATTGATATACAATTCTGAAACTCGCACCCAAAATACTACAGCCTGTCCATGATCCAATGCAACCAGTCCCACACAATTTGGATACTCTAGGAAGAATTTATGATTGTTTTACCTGGAATACCTTCTTGAGACTAGTCAATAGGACTAGTCAAATACCCTATCTTACACAAGGTGTATCTACAAATTTAAGGTGAACCAAATTCTGAAATTTTTACCACAGCTACAATTCTAATTTCTGTAAATGTCCTCTGGATTTTATGCTCTGAAAAATCACAGAAAATGTTTTATAGCGAAAATTCCACAATGACTCATTTCAGGATGATTCCATAACCCGATCTTGTACAAGTTGTATCTCCGCAAGTATAAGGCCTCAGGAGCTGAATTTTTAACCCAACGTACCTTGATATGTATTCTAAATACCCTCCAAGATGATCCTTCTGAAACGTTGTAGAAAAAGAGTTATAGCAAAAATTCCATAGTGTCTCAGATGTAGCAACGAAACCCCAAGACCTTGAGCTCTGATACCATATGTTAAGAACCAAACATCAATATAGCATAGAAAAACCTCAAGAAAAGTACTCAACGCTTTGAAAA
>SNQJ01S0093206.1:57467-68706 GCA_010110895.2 Picea sitchensis
ATAATTTCAGATAATAAGCCTCTTCGAGGGGGCAACCTCCTTTTACCCCACTTAAATGTTCAAGTACAAGATGATTCAAAATGACAATGTCTCCTTGGTATATATAGGAGACTAGGAGGTATAATTACAAATAATGGCCTAAATACGACATAAATAAAATAACATTACTAATCTAATATGCCCCAATTAAGGGGTAATAAGCCAATATTAGGGCTTAACACCAAGTTCATGAAAAAGTTGGATGATATCCCAGAAATACCCCTTCTCCCCGAGAGACTGATCCAGGTCTCTTTGTCACTAATGGATTGTGCCCTTGTTGGATAGTTCAATGGCCTTTGTCCCTTGCCAAAAAAAACGGAGAACTGGGTGGTCAAAAACTAGACACCTTTGATCAGGAACAGTGTAACCTCATACTTCTTGGGGAGAGGATTCTTTTTGTTCGAGTTCACCTCAAAAGAGGATAAAGATATGATATTTCGGAATGGTCTCTATTTTATGGGTCCTTAGGGCTTGTATCTCAATAAGTGGACGCCGGATTTTGATCCAGAAGTGGACATTCCTATGACTGTCCCAGTGTGGGTTAGGTTGTCGAATCTCCCAGTGCACTGGTGGAACTAGGATTCTCTAAAGCACATAGGAAACACCCTAGGTAAATTTATTGACCGGGAAAGCAATAAGGACCAATATTACTATGCTACAATATGCATCGAGTTCGATCTAGAGGTGGGACTTATGGAGGCAATCAAAATCAATGTTGGCAGCTAGACTCACGTGCAAAAGCTAGACTACGAGCAGCTTCATTTCAAGCGTCGAAAATGCCATGTTTATGGTCACTTCGCTAGGGGTTGCCCGAGTAATGGAGAGACAAATAAAGAGAAAGAGGAAGTCTAGAATTAGGTCAAGAAGTGAAATATGTCCAATAAAACCCCCAAATCTGGGGCTCCAAATAGCAAAGGTCCTCAGTCGGCTTCTGCCCAACAAAGCCCTCCCCTTAACGGTCAAGCAAACAAATTCTATCCCTTAAGCTCAGCCTCAGAGGAAACCCAGGAGGTCAAAAAACAAAAGAAATCATCCCTTGAAAAAGGGGACCCCTCAGGCCCGAGGACAGGTGAAAGTGACTCAAAAATACTCAAGGAAAAACAAGCAGAAGTTGAAGAGGAAGAACAAGACTCGAAGGAATCAGAGGAGGAAGGAGAAATAGGGGAAACACAAACTTCGTCTAGAAGATCAGCAAGAGGCTGATAAGCTTCAGGGAATCCAACAAACCCTTTAGAAACTATTGGCAAAAACCCCGAAAATGACAAGGAACCAGACCCAGGGCTCCAAGGGAATTCATCACACCCAAAAGAGTAAGTGATGAAGGTTGTCTCCTAGAATTGTACAGGTATGGGGAGAAAAGTGAAAGAAGAAGCCATGAGAAGCCTTCTAAGGACAAAACCCTAGACATATTACTAATCCAGGAGACAAAAATGGAGGACAAAGACTTCCTCCCAATAAGTAAGAAATTTTGGAATAAAGGTGGAGGATTGGTCGTCTCTACTCGAGGAGCCTCATGCAGGTTGGGTTCTCTCTGGAATATCAGCAAGTACTCGTTGGTCACTGAGACTCTAAATGCTCATTAGATATTCTTGAAACTCCAACATATTGATACAAAGGATGTCTTTAGTATTTTCAATGTGTACATCCCAGTAAACACAGGGGATAAAAAGGCCTGCTGGGACTCCATCAAAAATCTAGCAGAAATGGAGAATCTGGAAAATGTCATCATCATTGGCGATATCAATCTCACCTTTCTTTTGTCAGAGAAGCGAGGAGGCAACATTGTCAGGAATTTGACAAGAGAATGGGTGGAGGACCTCATGCAATATTGGGACTTGCTCGACATCAAGCCCTCCAATGGTAAGTTCACTTGGTCAAACAAAAGAGTCGGTCCTGGTCATATTGCAGCAAGGCTAGATAGATTTCTCGTTCAAAGTTATTTCCTCCTTTTAGGATTAGAGGCGAGAATGCATACTCTCCCTTGCAGTGTTTCAGATCATAAACCTATCAATCTTGACCTCCTGGCCCAAAAAGATCTAGGCCCTATACCTTTCAGATTTATCCCTTTATGGGTCAAGGACCCAGAGTTCATGAATAAGGTAAACGAAAGTTGGAGGATGTATGTCAAGGGATCTTCCTTCTTTGTTTGGGAGGATAAGCTCAGAAGAGTGAAAGCAGTCCTGAAAAGTTGGGCCAAATCTCTCCCTAATCCAGCTTCTATAAGAAAGCATGCCCAAGTCAATCTTGAGCTCCATCAATTACAAACAGAAAATGAAGAAATCACAAAAGAAATTCTGGGCAGGGAGGCAGACTTACAACAAAATTATCATAAGGCATGCCTGTAAGAGGAGGAATATTGGAGACAAAAATCTTGCAGTATTTGGCTTAAAGTAGGAGATAGGAATACCTCCTTCTTCCATAAGAAATCCCAAGCGAGAAGAAGCTTCAACTCCATTTCAGAAATCAAGGAAGAGGCCAAAACCCACAAGGATTTCATCAACATTAAAAGGGAAACTTTCTCTCATTTTAAAAATATTTACAGTGAAGAAGGGGTGATGGCCCAGAACACCAATTTTCGAGATGTGGTCCCTTCAAAGATCACCCACAGGATGAACCAGATCCTAGAAGCTAAGGTCACTAAAAAGGAAATTAACACTGCTCTCTTTGCTATGGAGCCTGAAAAAACCCCTGGACTGGATGGGTTTACTGCCAAATTCATTCAAACTTGTTGTCAAATAGTTGAAAAGGATTTGCATAAACTAGTTTTGAAATCCCAAGCCTACCAGAAAATTGGGGGGCAACACTAATTCTTCCTTCCTTTCCCTCATCCCAAAGGAAAAGGGAGCCAACACCTTCAATAGATTTCTCCCTATCTCTCTTGGTAACATTGGTTACAAGCTGATAACCAAGGTGATTGCCTACAAATTGAAAAGTGTGCTTCCTTCTATTATCCCAGAGAATCAAGGGGGTTTTGTTCATGGGAGACAAATAGGGGATAACTTTATCTTAGTACAAGAGGCGATACATTCAAGCCGGCATTGAAAATAAAAGAGCATGGTTGTTAAACTTGATCTAGCAAATGCCTTTGATCATGTTAGGAACAATTTTCTCTTTGATTTTATGCACAAGTTTGGGTTTGGGATTAAGTTCATTAATTGGATTTGGGCTTGTATCTTTGAGCCTTGGATCGCTCCTCTGGTGAATGGGCGAGATTTTTTTTTTTTAAAGCCACGAGAGGGCCTCGGCAGGGGTGTCCCCTTTATCCCCTCCTCTTCGTCCTCCAAGATTTTGTTCTAAGATTTTATCTAAACAAGAAATAGATAGACCAAGAGATCATAGGCCTTAACATTGCTAGAGGAGTTAAAAATATAAATCATGCATTGTTTGCCGATGACTCTCTAATGCTGGGCGCAACCACTGTGCTTTCAGTTTCAATATTCAAAGAAGTGTTAGATGCTTATTCTGATGCTACAAGAAGCATCCTAAATAAAGGGAAATGTCATATCTATTGTTGGAACATTTCTGCCAGTGCCCTCAATGTCATTTCCAGATGTTTGGGCTTTGTTACCTCTTCCAACTAGTCTTCTTTCAAGTACTTGGGCCTTCCAATATTCCAAAAGTCTGCCTTTAGCAGAGACTGGCTCCCACTGTTAAAAAAATTTAAGCTCAAGATCCAGGCCTAGGGCTTCTCTTGGCTCAACCGTGCTGGCAAATCAATGTTCATCAAGGCTTTCCTCAACAATATTCCAATATTCCAATTCTCCATTATGTTGGCTCCTATTTGCATCCTTAGGAAAATGGAGGAATTCATCCAAAAGTTCTTTTGGAAAGGAGGTAAACAAATTCACCAAGCTCGTGATGGAAGGAAGACTGGATTTTAAAGACCTCTGCACCCAAAACGTGGAAATGGGAGCAAAGAAAATTTGAAGACTTATCGCTCCAAATCTTGGTTGGGAACAAATTTATCTATGGAAGAATTACTTCAATGGTCAAAGGAAACGTTGTATCGATAGCCCCCTATCAAAAAATGGATCGCATACCTCAAACTCTGTGCTAAATCTACCCCTTTGATCAATCTCCACACGTTCTAGATTCTGAGAAATGGTAAACATATAAGAATCTGGGAAGATAACATTATGAACAATCCTCCACTTGCCGAAATTAGTTCTTTACATGGGCTATGGGTATGGATGTCCAACATTGGCTTCATCACTATGTGGGACATCTCATGCTAGGATGGCTATAACTGGCTTAGTTGGAAGAATCTCTAGTTGAATCAATATTGTGACACTTTTTTTGCTCACCTGAAGGGAATGGCCCCAATCCACGCCAAGAGATAAGACAAACGTAGATGGGGCTCTCAATCGGGATGTTACACTGTGGCTCTAGTTTATGAAATTTTTTTGGATTAGCCCCATGTCTGTCCTAATCCTGCGATTTGGAAGGGGCTTTGGGGCCACAAGACCATTCCAAAAATCAACTTTTTATGTTGGCTCATGTGCCACAACAAAATCTTGACTGGGGATCGATTCAAGAAAAGAGGCTTCCAAGGGCCTTCCAGATGTATAATGTGCCTCAAAAATGAAGACAAACTCTGTCACTTAATGTTGGAATGAAAATTTACAGAAGGGATCTAGAATGAGGCTCTAGGCCCTTGGAGAAACAATCTCAATCCTACCTCCATCACTGAACTATTTGCTAATTGGCTGCGCAACTATCCAGGGGTTCTCCCAAAAAATTAAAGTTTCAAGGCTGCCTGGCTCTTCTTGCCAAAGATCATATGCTGGAAAATCTGGCTTGAAAGGAATAAGAGAATTTTCAAAGATCAAGTGCAGGTTACAAAGATCGTCATGACTAGGATAAAAAATCAGCTGAAAGAAAGCTTGGGCAATCAGCTTGAGGAAACCAATTTAATTCAGGAGGTCCTTGAATGGGGAGTCAAGTTGGGCCTCCAGTTTTCTAAAGTTATAAAGCAAAGCAAGCCAAGAAAAGATTGGAAAACTAGACTAAATGAGAAAGAATTTTCAGCCTGGATGAACAACCAGTCCAAACAGACTTTACTCTTTGATGGGGCAGCCAAAGGAAATCCTGGGAAAGATGGTATAGGTGGGGTCATTAAGAATATAGAAGGAAGAATCAAGCATAGTTATGCCTGGGGATTGGGACACACTACTAGCATCCAAGTGGAAGCGTTGGCTCTATTCCAAGGCCTTAAGAAAGCCAAGGATATAGGCATCAAAGAGGTAAATGTAATTGGTGATTCTCAGTCCATTATAATAAGTATGGTGGACAATCCTTCTCCCAAAGACTTCATTCTTGCTAGATTGGTGACAAGAATCAAAACCCCGGTTAAAACCTTTCAGAGTGTAAATTTATTCCATGTGCCAAGGGAGAATAAAAAGGACACAGATTTGGAATCCAATAAAGAAATTATTCTTTCTGCCGACACCCTTTTAAGAGACAGGGACGGAGATTGGGATCCCATTACTTAAGAAATTTCTGCACTTCCATGTTTTTTTTCATTTTACTGAAACAGTTCGTTTGTATTCACAAGTTAGGGAAAATAATGGAGATTGATTTGTTTGCTATTTGTAGAAACCTCAGGTTTATAGATATTTGGATCATTGAGATCCTGGCTGGAGAGGAAAATTGGACTTCTCCTCACATTTTGTAATCTGATTAGAGGCATTTATGCCAAGAATTAAATACAATCCCATATCCGTTCCTATATAAAAAAAAAAAAAAAAATTGCATATTTGTTATGCATCCAAATTATTTTTCCACACATATTACTTGTTTTGTTAACTTACATCCATGGTGCACTTAAGCACATTCACAATCATAAATAATTTAACTTATGATTGTTCAAAATTGTTCTCATGTAGTCATCAAAGGCTTAATCATGTTTCCTTTTGTCATGACAACATAGCATCCTTTCTCCTTTACTCTTTCATATATTTATATTAGTCTTTCATGAGGGAATGTAACACATTCTCCTCAAGCCATCATTCAAAAAAAAAATTCCATGACTCTTCAAAATGGAGTCAACCATGTATCCATTGTATTCATTAAACTTTGGCAAGTGAAATGCTTTCCTCACATTCCACTCATCACGATAGTCATATTGTGCCTTATTTATTTATATATTCATACATTATATATGTGCATCACTTGCACATTTAATATCATTTATATCTACTTGTTCTTAATATCAGTTTTCATATCAAGAAACCTAAAAATGCATTTAATTCATTCACTCAAGCATATACAGACATAGCTAAACATTCACCATGCAAGCTCATTGCTTGCACCCCTTTTTCTTTGATATTTTTAGTTTTAATATTAGTGTTCTTTAGTGACATATTACAGTCACTCATATCACTAGTTTCACAATCATAATTCATACTGATGTTACCCCTCCTACATGGAAATAACCAACATGGGTCACGTTTTTCCTTTCTACTGTGAAAACCTTCCATAATTCAAAATTCAGATGGGTAGTTATTGTGTCACTCAATGAAGTAAGATAACCACTTCTGGTCTCTTCTTCATGTCTCAACCCACTCTTGGTCAACATATCTTTACAAGGGAATGTCTTCTTAAAATCTCTCTTATAGCTATCTGAGTATACCAATCCATATCCATATGGCTACCATCCACCACTGGATGTCAATATGACCCATTGGCTTTTAGAAGTTCCCCAACACTTCCTTTACTGCATTCATGGTCAACATTTAACCAGGCATTTTACCATATTTATAATAAAGTTTAATATCTAATAACATTTGGACTATTCCCTTAAAGTCCAAATACAATTTCGAAGTATGTTACGTACCTAGGCATTCTAGTTCAAAACTCCGGAGTATCTTTAGATCATAATCAGTATTAATCATTACACCTAGAATTCTTTATTTTTTTCATCAACAGTTAGGGATGGAGGTCACTCTCCTCCTCCCATAAGAATTCTGGAAGATTAGTTTCCTATCCACCAAGCAAGGGATGTTGTTGTGATTTCTCACTCAATCACTCTATATTTCTACAGCTCCCTTTATCAACTTGATTAGAAAAACCCTTCCCACCAATTCCTGTACCCATAAACAAAATTTTGTTTCTCGGTTCCCTTCGAAACCCGAGAGTTTCACATGCTCTCCCTTTTCAAGGAATGGTCACCAAAATAATTCCTCTTGCATAGACACATCCTTAATTTAATAGGGAAAAACACTCCCCTAACACAACCATGATCTTTTGAACTCGCTCTTGTCACTTCACTCCTAGCTTCATGAAGGTGGTTCTTAATCTATATGGTTCCTTTTTACTAGCTTACTAGGTTATTCCATCCACAATTTTTGTCCATTTTAGGTCAAATAAATTGACCTTACAACTTCCATAAATCATCTAGTTGTGAGAGATATTACACATATAGATGGCTTAATCCTTCATTAATACAGTAATTATTACCACTATGGATCCTTTCAATCCATTCACATCCAAATCTTGCTATTAGTGCTCATCAACATAATCCCATTCCTGTGGGATTGTCCATCATTTCCGAGAAGAAATGGTAGGCTTTATCTTCCACAGAATACTATGATTCGATCTCATTTTGTATGATACCAACTAAATTTTAATCTGCATCCTTCTACTCAAGGAACTTATGTAGATAATTTATGTTCGAGACTAATATTCTCAACAGGCTCATCTTAGCCTTGGTTACCTAATCTTATGACTGTACAATAGCATGTACAATTGCAAAGTGAAGTCAACTTCTTTATTTGGAAACATTAGCAACATACAGTGCAGATTTCCAAAACATCTATTAATAGTATAAGGCTTCATTCCTTTCTTCAGTAGAGGTTTAACTAAGCTTCTTAGTAATGGGAAAGACATGGTGTCACCCCTAAAAGTTATCTAATACTATTTTATATGACTTGTGCATGATCTCAAATAGGCCAAGTGTTGTTACCATGCTGTGATACCAATTTATAACACACCCAAACCATTAAAAGGATTTTTAAGGAATGGGGCATCAAAATTTCATTTTCTTTATTAATATCAAACCTTATTTCCTCTATATTCATTGAATTATTCTCACCACGGGCTTTCTAATGGCTGTCTCCATGCTCGAATCTGAGCTCAGGATTGGGATATCTTCCCTTCAAAAGTTCTTTGGGGGTTAATAGCCATGGGCCATGTGGCACCTACATGGACTCGACTCATTCATATCACCCTAAATTCTCCGATATCCTGAAGCTCCCCACGCTCCTAGGTCTATGGTGGAGATCGATCCACCATTAATCAATGGTGGATCATTATCCTTGGGAATACCTATTTCTAAGGTAAAATTCGACATTCGATTCTTTTGGGTGCGCATAGTTTAACAACCCAATTCTTCCTGAGTAATTTTATTTTGAAGTCCTATGGGATTTCCACGTGGCTTCGGCCTTCGGGCCTTTCTGCACCACACTATTCCAAATCCTCCGGAGTCACAGAGTCCTGGACTTTGGAAGTCCTAGTACTTCACCATTCACATGGCCAGGCAGATATGTACTAGGTACTGACACATGGTTAGGGCCAGGGGTGACACATTCCCTCGTCAGGGGGTGACATGTGTCATGATCTAATGGGCCTGGGGGTCTGCAAAACATATGTATTCAAGTGACATGTGGGACCACAATCGTGGGTCCACGTCACTCTGAGTGACATCATCGAGCCACGTCAACCCACGTTCCTCCAATATCACAGTCAAGAGATGCCCATGTCAACCCCTCGATCTATAACTCCCGCTACTTCGGAGGTTCGTCATTCGATATTTTTGCTATGCTAACTCCTATTTGATTTTGGATTTTTTTATAACAAGACTGACCACAAACTAGATCTAACGGCCAAGAAAAGTCTTGAAGTGATGGCTCCCATCACTTCGGGCTTGAGAGATTATTGATAAACCACACCTCAAATCCCCCTGAGTGTTGATTCTTCAGACTAAAGGATTTGATGCCACAGATCCCCTACCTGTCAACTGATAAGAGTTACTCCACCATTCACGACTTCGAGAGTCTTCACACCTTAAAGACTCCTGGTCAATTTCCTCTGGAGTTTCAAACCTCCAGACTACATGATCTAGTAACACATGTCCTTAATGATGAATGGATGGGATTTACTCTGTTGGTTGTGATGTTGAGAGTGTTCACACTTTGAAGTCTCTTGTCCAAATTCATTTTAAGTTTCAAACCTCATGACCCCCGGAATATCCTTCCATGTGTCCTCCACACATGGAAACACCATCACTCGACATGTGGATCCCCACGTGATCTTGATGTGACACACACATTTCTTTGATAGAACAACTAAGAGGGGTCCCAAAAGATCCATAGATCCACTATCCACATTACTTCACTACTTTGACCTTCAAGAGTCTTAAGTTTACAACATCCTTTTCCTCCCGAAGTGGTCAATGTCAGGGTGACTATATCGTCGATCTGACGGTTGGAATAGATCTCGAGCATCCTCAAATCTACGACCTAGATTCACTTTGGGATCTGGGACTTCGGAGGATCCTTATCCCTTACAATTAATACCAAGATTCTCCGAACTCACAAAGACTGAAGGATTTGAGTTAAAACCTATGCTCCTTATCCAAATCTAATGGTCATGAAAAATATTGGATCCTCCTGAATAGATTTTGTCTGCTCATCTTCCAAATGAAATGATCTTCCCTTTCGATACTTATATCTCACTATTCTTTTTGATATTCATGAGTTTTGAAAGACTTAGGCATTGGCGTGTTCTTTACACTCTTTCTCATGATTTTAATAGACTCCTTCTCCTAGGAGACTCAAAACAACTAGGAGTTTTGACAAGCATACGGGAAACTATGCCCAAGGTCGATGAACTCACGGTTCATTTGATTAAAATTGAGACACTACAGGGCCTGATAATTTACGTGTACAAACCATATAGTTCCTTACTTGATTAAATACACAATAAATAAAAATGTAATGGAACACAACGTAATCATCAAGAAACATGCACATCCCTAAAACATTCACAGGATATCCAACTTTATTTTATAGTTACATCTCAAATATATAGGGTATGAGAATACTTATCTATTTCAGATTGTAACCAACGAGCTGACTCTGGGTGTGCACCTTCCACCAAACCATAGGCTCAATGACATTCACTCTTAGAACTCTAGCCACTCCCATCCCGAGCCATGATATCACTAGGGAAATATGCCATTTCTCAGAGACCTTCTCTCTGTCATAACATCCCTATGAGGTTTATCATATGCTTCCCCAGCATCAAGCTCGCAACCTTCATATTTTCTTCTACATGTTTGGGTCATGCGTTCCACTCTATGCATGCATTCTTGTTTGGTGTCTTTCCTTCTCTTTGTAGAGCCTCACGTGTGCTCCTCCTCCTCTGTGTCTCCTCCTTGTCCCCTCACGCGTGCGCCTCCTCCTTTGTGTCTTCTCCTTGTCTCTATTTTATATATACCTTTTCCCAGGATGATTCTCTACCTATCATGTTCCTTCTGTCAGGAGGAAGCTCGGGTAAGCCTAGTCTTTCCAGAACCTACGTTAATTTGGGCTGACATTCTTTAGTCAAACCATGCTTTCATTCACGGGGGCAGTTTATTATCCAACCACAAGTCCTTCCTTCATTAAATTATTCCTCTCCTTGGGATCCAGATGAGGCTTATTATCTCAACAAAGGGAATTTGGGTCATTTGAACTAATGAACCCTCTCCACATTTTCCTCATTCTTTCTTCTAGTGATATCATGGATAGTACTTCAAGGCTTCACCCCCACAGTCAATTATTGGAAATCTAAAAAATAATTCATTTGCATCGTTCGCATGCCTTAACATGGTAATCATAATTAACTATTAATTACAAGATGGGGGAAACAAGTGTGTTACATGTATGGGCTTCTTGATTGGTGTATGGCAAACCTCGGGGTGAAGATCCCAACATTCCTTGATCTAGTTACCACTCATTTGGAAGTGAGTGCAATAGTTACGTGACTTTATGTCTATCTTGCTTTCACTGTAAACGGTTTTTCTCTTCAAGCGCTTTGCAACATGATTTCTATATAAAGATTTCATTAAACTCATCCATATTTTCTTCTGTCTGCTCCCCTGCTGCACTTGCTCTGTCCTCAATATCTCCTTCTGGCTTTTGAACTGTCTCCGGACTCC
>SNQJ01S0093207.1:11890-38351 GCA_010110895.2 Picea sitchensis
GTTTGCTTCAAAGGATTAATTAATTAGATTGCTTGGTGCTATGGAATAATGATGATGTATAAATGATTAAATTATTAGATTATTCGTGTGCATTGAAATAATGTTGATGTGTGATTTCTTAAGTGATTAGATTATTCGCGCGCATTGAAATAATGTGATGTATGATTTCCTAAGTGATTAGATTATTTGCGCACGTTGAAATAATGTTGATGTATGTTTAATTAAGTGATTAGAATACTTTTGCACCATGAATAATTTATGATTAAGATTGATTGATTGATCTAGTTGTTGTCATCTTGATTGGATTAGCAAGATTTAGACACCTCCTTGTTCCTCAGAACATTTCCCATCCCTGAGACCTTAAATGGTCAAAATCAATCAGATGAATCATGGGCTTGAGTGTTGCTTATGTGTCCTGGAGGTCAAAACCATGTAGGATAGGTTGGGCGGGTAGTTATTTTAATGTTTAGTGACATGATGAATCTTTATGTATATTTTGTTCAGGTGATTGTGATGTGCAGAACTGCACCGCTATATATATGTTTATGCATTGATTATGTGTCACTAACATTTATGTTAATATGTTGGCTTGTGTCGTTATTGATTTCCATGAGTTGTCGCTTGCAATTCTTTTCATTATGATGTCGCGTGGATTATGTGTTGATTGAGTCGTTGTTATGTGTTGATTATGTGCCTTTTTAGTTGTGTTTATGCATGGATTATGTGTCGTTTTAGTTATGATGATGTATCACTTGCGGTGTTGTTTATTATGTTGTAATGGATTGAATATTCTATTAGAAAAAATTTACCTATTATGCATCACTTTTCGTTGTCGTAATGGAGGGGACGTTACACAATTATACAATAAATGGGAGAAACAAGATGAGCACATTCCTATTCTTTTAGCAAGATCATTTAACTACCAAGTTAGATACTAGGAGGATCCTGAGCAACTTGGTCGTATGGTAGAAAAAATATCTCATGCCAACCCAATGATTGTATTGTGTACCATAGTGCATTAGATTGAAGCTTATAAGGATATGATTACTCATGTTGTGGATGCCTTTAAGTATTTAACATAGATTGAATATGATGTACTAGATTATGTTGTAATAAAGTGCCTTGCTCAAGGAGGGTGTGAAAAATTAAAAGAGGACGGTCTTAACTTATTGGACTAGCTACAATCATTGGCATCATTTTGGGGTCACTTGTGCAACAAATATCCATCAATGGAGTTGAGAGGCCTTTTCCAATATCTTGTTAATAAAACTTAAGCTAGGAGAGGGTATCGAGCTTGTTCTCCTACAGGAACTAATCCAATAATTGGAAAATGTCCAATAAATAGATAATATGAATGAAGAACAATTAGATACAATTTCTAGTAGTAAAACTATTCGATATCAAGCTACATCTTTTAGGATTATGAGAAATAATGAGGCCTTAATAAATTATGTGAGCAGACTAAGATATCCTTTACTTCCAAAAGATGAGTCAAAACTAGAGTGCCTCTATTGTGTAGTGTAGCTTGTTGTGATCAAGGATAATGCACCAGACATAAAGATGGCTAGCGAGCAGTTTGACAAGTGCCATGGCACATTTCTTCAGAATGTGGAGTTCTTGATTGGTGAAATTACACTTATTACAACATATGCTCAAANTTACACATAAGTACCACCTTGATCCAAAGGTGACTTTTATAATATATATAGGCCAATTATGTGCCTATTCAATCCTTGTAGAGGGTATGAGATTTGTTGGTCTATGGATATGTCCAAAGCATTGGTTCATTTAGGTGATAGTAAATAGATGGAGCATTGTAATTCATCCTCTAAGATGGTTATGTATCTCGAATCAAATTGTAATTCTATCATGCGGTCAGAATTGTTTGGAACAATTCATTTAATGTTTCCATCAAAATCTTGGAATAGTCTTTCTCCAGAGTGTTATGTTACATTTTGGGGACATACATTGTATGATTTATATGTTCCTAAAAAATGATGTGAATCATATGTTCCTAAAAAATTATATGAATCAAAGATTGCTAGGCAACATACTTCTCTTAAAGCTCTCGAGGAAATCTTTGACAATTCTCATAGTGCTATTGCTAAGGAAAGGATTTAAGAGGTTCTTCTTGTTGGACTAGTTGGTGGAACAAATTATCAATTGCTTGAGGTTGTAGTTAATGCTCCTAGTGGTGATGCTTGGGACAATAAGTGGTCAATATACTCTTGTTTTTTATGCTAGCCGAGATGGTACTTCTCGAACACTTGAAATAAAATTCTAGTGGTATAGCAAGTGATTGTAATAGCATGCCATGGCAAGGATCGTGACATATCCATGTTTTAGGAATGATTGGATTCAATTTGTGTTCTTGGACATTATTGGTATTAAGTGAAAAAATTGATAACAGAGAACAAGATGCTACATAGAAGAGGCACAAACAAACTAAGTCATCATCATTGCATTCCAGAACCTTGGAAAGGAAGCTCAAGTCAACAAAAGAAAGGAAGGTTATCCAATGGTACTTCCCCTTGACATAGTTTAATTAACGAAGTTTTATCAATTTTGAGGGTTTTAATATCAGGGCATCAACAATATATATCTTTTTTTCATGAGGACATGCAAAATATCAGGCATGGGGGAGATGTAAGGCCTCTAAATTGACACCATTTTCATTTTCAGTAAACCATTTTTTCCTTATCAAAACCACACCTTCCACCAAAATTACCATCCTTTTCATAACTTTTTACTCTAAAGGTCATTCAAGGGCTCATAAGTTAATTTCATGAATAATGCTTCATCCAAAATAAGTAGCAATTTCCAGGTAGTTAGCTTCTAATGCAAATTTTGAGATAATGAAGGCGAATATAGAAAATCCAAGACATGGGCTTTGTGTAGAAGGGTCCAAATTGGTTACTACTCATTGTGATTTCCAAAATGAGGTACGATTTGGGATATCTAGACAGTTTTCTAAAGGTTTAAAACCTATATTTTTTTGTTATGGTCCAAATTATCAGTTGTTTCAAACAGCTAACTTCTAGCGTGATTTTCAAGGAAATGAAGACAAATCTCGGGAAACTAAAACATGGGTTTTTTTCCAAAATACAATAAATTGAGTAAAGCATAGGAAATGTCTCGAAATGAGAAATGGTTTAGGATATTTAGATAGATATTTAACAAGGATTTTCCCAAATTATGTGACGTGCCCAGATTTGTAAAAACCCAAAATTATTTTTTAGCAACAACTTGGTTAAATTGGTAAAGATTGTTTTGAGTTGATCCCCACCTCTCATGTATAAATAAAGGTGTGGAGGATATCAATGTAAGTCATAAGTTACATAGCTGACATTTTTGTATCATTTTGTATTGTTGATATTACTTCAATAAAATGTTGATGTTTTGAAGACAATTTTTTGTGTATACAATATGCCCTTAGACTAGTAGTCTTCTAATTTAGCTTGAGATTGTTAGATTAAGACTTTATTCATGCAAATTTATATTTATCGTTTTATGAAAAAATGAGAAATTTATTGCTTGTTGGATGATTTTGCAAGTTATTTAGTGAAGCAATGGAGCTATAGCGAGGTCAAGCAAAAGTCATTGGATACTTTGGAAAACCATCCCAAATTAGGCATTATACTTCTTCCTTATCTTATTTACTTTTGAAAGAATGTGTTAGTATTAGGTGAAAGAAATCCATTGATATCCCTTTGTTTATCATTTAATTTCACCCATTAAGTGAGGGTTTTATTTATTATTCATAGGTATATTTCCCTATAACAAAATTGGCTACTCCACTACAAAAATAACTTAGAGGTATTTCCCTAGTTTTCTAGGTGTTTTTTTCTTCTATTCATCTTAGGAAGTTTCTATAGACTCTATAGTGTCCACAACTAAACATTTATAGCATGCAAGCCCACTTAATTAAGTTTCGAGTGGTTATTTTGTTGAATTTATTTGTTTTTCCTTGTGATCGAGAGTGTTCCTAGAAATAGTCGTAGATGACCACAAGTTACCATCACAAAAGGCACAACCATAGTCCTTGCTCACTTTTTGCTATAAAACAACACTCAACCATTCCTATTTGACCACTATTTGTTGCATAGACAAGCGTGATCGAGTCCTATAGGTGAAATTTTTAAATTTTTTCAACCTCTACCTATTTCATTGAGTGTTTTTATCTTTGAAGAGTTAGTGGTGATCATTGGTTGGCCTATGCCTCTTAGGTATTTTAATTTTTATCTCATTTGAATTGGAAAATGGTTAACAAATATCTAAAAATATCTTGAAAAAAAATCCATCTGGGTAGTTTTATTTAGGAGTGATTACTGAATTATTATTTGAAAAGTGTGAAAAAAAAGGAACCCCTTGCTCTCTTCTAGTTATATAGTGTTCATCGAAAGGAAATGAAAATCACATTTTCTTGTATTTTTATTGCCTTAATAAATTCACTTAATTGAAATATTCAAGAACACCACCAAAGTTCATTCCATACCTTGAGTAAAAAATAGACATTAAAAGTAATGTTAACCTCAAAAGAACTAGACTTTTTCTTTATAGAAAACACATTTTAGTCTAATTTCTAGGGACTTGGTATAGGGTTGGAGAGTTAATTATGCAAGGCCACATAACCAAACTAGGAGTTGATTAATGATAGATGAATCCATTAGTAGTAAGAAGCACTTGTCAGAAAATCACATCTAATACATGTATCAAACACTATGGTCAAGTTGAGAAAGTAGGGAAGATTATCCCCCCTCTTCATGTTTGGTGGGTTCGATAGAATGTACGAGGGTTCTGGATTGAAGTGGAAAGCTCATGGGGTGACTCCACTTTTATTTAGAGATTTTGAATGAAGACTTAGTCATGTATTCCCTGTCGATACACATACACTTGAATTATGATTGTTCTCCCATTTGTCGATTTTGAAGTGGTAAACTTAGTTGGTTTTCATAGGGTATCACATGGGTGACTACAAGTGGGAAGTCTTGCCGCACATGAAGTATATGCATAATCTCCATTTCAGCTCCCATGGAGGGTGCTTGTATTCATGAGGGTACTTGGACCTTGGTATATTGTTGCATGAATTGTATTGTAACTATCTCTCACACCTTCGCTAGTTGGTCATGGGCCTTAATAAATGTAGGGTGGTTTTTGGAAGGCCCCTTTAAATGTAAGTTGCTTGTTTGTTGGAGCTTATAGATTTACTAGGGTGTGATTTTTGTTCAATTGTGTCTAGTTGGCCTTAGTTTTTTTTCTTTCATTTAAAACACATATTTCACCATGGATGGCCAACCTCCTCATTGCTCTCATAGGCAATGGGGGTTTCCTCCAAAAATAAGGGAACCATCAGCCATCAAGCGGTGACTATCCACACCGAACTATGCAAATATAATTATTGAGACTCACACATCAAATTTAAAGGATTTGAACACGTAGATATTGAAGTCACTCACAAAAATATTCCATTTAATTTTAATCCCCCTTTGATAAATTCTTTGGAACCTTTACTTGTTTAGTTGGGTGGACCTCATTTTGGTGACCCTTTTTCCTTTTTAAGTAGTTCTCACATGATGTTAGGGTTCATTGGGTGATCCACTGTGAGAGGAATTATTCCTGCTTCCCCTAATGTGTTAGGAGGATCTACAGTTTTCGCCTCCATATCACCAGTTAGTGGGATAACTACTCCCACTTCTATGCCTTAGGCATAAGGCGTTCCCTGTTAGGGAATACCATTGGTCACATCTCTTCCTTCCACCAATTTACCTATATTTAGTATACCCACTATGACTACATAAGTTCATGTGTCTGGATTCATTTTTGGTAGGGGATAAATCCTTGGTTTCAATGCCAGTAGTGATTTCCCCCTCTATCTAATATACCCATAGGTAGTTCAACTACACCTAATGTAGGTTTTCCTTTTGGTTGGAAACTTAATCTTGGGCTTGGCCTAGCATTCAATTCGTATACTATCACTAAGGGTATAAATTCCCCTAGGGGACATAGAATGGTGGGATCGATGATTTAATTAGGATCACAAGGTTCATCATTTATTTATCACAATACATTTTCCAACACTTGGTTTCCATTCTTGTCTACCTTGAACTTATCAGTTTTATCCCACTGGACAAATGACCCCATCAAGCATCAACACACATGGATATTCATTGCGCTAAGAGACACTCTACAGCCCAGTATGGGGGAGAAGTTGCCACTTGATGTTAGATGTGATGTTAGATTTCAAAGATTCCAAAATTTTCAAAAATTTAAAGTCGGCTCAATTAAAATCTTAATTAAAAAAATCGGCTCAATTAATAAAAACAAAAATAACACACACTATTATATATATATCATATTTACTATTACTTTAGTAAATTTAAAATTACTTTCGCATTTACTATTACTATTACTATTTATATTTATTATTACTATTATGTCTATTACTTTAGTATTTATTATATACTATTACTATATACTTTAGTATATTTGCTATTACTACTAGCATAGATCCATCTTAACCCTGGATCTATCAAGGGTCGAGAGGGATCAAATATCTCGAGATGCAAATATTTAACCTTTTCTCAAGTTTTGCACTCTAAAAATGTTTGCACCTCGAGAGAATCGATCCCTCTCGACGCTTAATAGATCCTGGGTTAAGATGGATCTATGTTGGTTCCTATGAAATTACAATTAGACATAACCAAGTTTGAAAAGAAGAAAGTAGAGTATCCTTCTACCCATGTCATGATTTTCCACCTATTGTGTTCATCCAACTCCTTAGTGGATGATAGTGTTAGATTGCATCTTTTCCAGTGAACCCTAACTAGGAGCACCACAAAAATGGTGTGTTGAGTTACAAGGTGCTTCATTTAATCATTTTTGGTCCTTGGCGATGGACTTTTTTACCCATTTCCAACTTCCAATCCATTAAGAAACTAGAACTGAACTCTTGACATATTTATATCAAAGTACCTCCACTCATGTTTTCAATCATATCCATGAGTGGATAAGGCAGTGTAGGTTCATCTGAGTTGAAATTTTGCACCAATTTGAAGTAGATTGGTTTGTTAAGTCTGTATTGTTGAATATCATCAAGAATGTAGATATGTTAAGAGATTTAAGTGAATAGAAAGTTATGTTATCAGTCTGGCACATTGTATGATTTGATACTCCATGCCCCTTAATCGTTAATAGATCCTCCAAAGCCTACCTGGGGACCACATTCCAATGGTGTGATTAGTTTCATTTCCCACACTTTTGTCGATCAATCGGCAAGTCAAATGGGTTAGATGAACATATCTTCTAATCCTCCTACAACTGTTCCAACAACACAAAATTTCTCAGTCACTACCCAAACCTTCGATGTTCATTCAATACAATCAACAAATTTGAAGAATTCTCAAAAACCTAGTGGTAAAAAGAAGAAAAGAATAAAGATTATACTCTTGGGAAAGATATTTAAGTGAAGAGCAAGTTATATTCTCAATATGGAACATTGTATGAGTTTATACTTCACGCCCCTTAACTATTAATAGATCCTCCAAATATTACCTGGGGACCACATTCTAATGGTGTGATTGGTTCCATTTCCCACACTTTTGTTGGTTAGTTGGCATGTCAAATGGGTTAGATGAAAATATCTTCTAATCCACCTAAAACTATGCCAATAACACAAAATTCCTCAGTCGCTACACAAACCTTCAATGTTCATTCGATACAATCGACAAATTTGAATAATGCTTAGCAACCTATAGATAAAAAGAAGAAAAGAATAAAAATTGTATTCTTGGGAAAGAGACTTTCCCTACTTATAACACTAGTATGTGAAGCACTAATGAGACAATTAAAATGATATTCCCCTATAATATATGCATTGGATATCATCCTACTCATAAGTGTCCTCATATGGATGACATTCATCGATACTTAGCCTAGCAGAATACCAAACAACAACATGTTATCCTAATGAATCATTTTCCACCGCGGCAGAAAATAATAGTTGTGATGAACCCTACACCTTTCAAGGGATAACATATGGATATCCCTTGTAAAGGGGAAATACCATGAATGTTAACATCTCAATGTGTGACCAAGAAGTTAATATTCTTACTAGAGCTCACAATTATGACAGTATTGGGTGTGGTCCTACTGATAAGAATCCATCTTCATACCATCCAGGTGGCTCTCTTTGGATAGAGAAGCCATCCATTGATATTGTTCTTCTCCCCCCCAAAGGTGTCTTAATAAGGTCTATGCACAACCACAATGTTCAAGCCACTCACAATTACAATATTGTTGAGTATTTGGCTCAAGTACCTTGTGTTATGTATAACCTAGAGGTCCTTCAGAGCTTCCCTATGCAACAAAAAGCATTGTTGACCACAATTGATGGAATTGATCCCTTGGATACTCGTCCAATTATATTTGAAATTGACCAAATTCGGCCTAGGCCTCCCCACCAGATTGAACCACTTAATTTGGGTCAAAATTGAGATTAGGGCATGCATTTTACTCTAAAGCAATTTTGACTTCAGATTGACATAAAATCCCAAATCTAGGTGCATGAAGTCAACCTCTCATGCTCTTAAATTTCACTTTAGATGACATAGGAAAATATAATGTGTGTGGGTGTGTGTGTGTGTGTGTGTGTGTGTGTGTGTGTGTGTGTGTGTATCCATCATACAAATTATAAAACAATTTTAGGTTCTACAAGGAAGCTTGGGCGTGCATTTTAATTTCGTCACTTAGTACAATTCTGACCTTCCAATTTACAAGGCAAACTTTGCCTCTTTTGCACAACAACCATTTTTTAAATTGCAATTGAAAAAATAACAACACGATCAGGTCTAATATGATCAAACACACCCCCAACAACTTGCACAACTCAAATCTATGGTATAATAAAATATTGAGTTACTTTTTACAAACAAGTTGTGCATTTCTAGGGTTTTACTAATCATCTCTTGCCTATTTTTTCACAACAGAGTCTTTTGTGACTGCAAACAAAAAACTAAGTATATAGGATTATGTAAAATTACTTAAAAACTCGTTTACATTTTGAACCACTCAAATTGAATGATTTTTCAGACCTGTGGGTGTATTTTAGTGTAACCTGGAATGCATTTTGCACGAAGGCAAAATTTGCCCTCTTTGTCCTACAAGACAATTTTTGGTATTTTTCTATAGCAAAGGGTTTTAAGTTTATAATTGCACAAACATAGATATAGATAGATGTACAAATTTTCTAATGATCCCCATATACCTTCCTCTAGAATCAATGAATTTAAACTTCCAACCCCGAGCAATCCACTTAAATAGATAACTATTTTATCCCCGTTTGACATTGTCTCTTATAGGAGGAGGATGCCAGGCTTATTCACATCAATAACCCTTTTCAAGGCTCATTTTTAGAAGGGGGTGATTGAGCCCTGAGAATTAAAGGTTATATAGATCCTAAGGAACCCTTAGTAGGGGCATTGTCCACTCTAACAAACCCTTCCATCATCAACTATTTACCGAACATAACCTCTTTCACAAATCTATATTTGAGCCAAATAAATGGACTTATTGTCTCTTCTTGGTGCCATGGTTCCCCTTCAATAGTTTATAACTAACCCCCATTCAATTTCCCCCTCTTATCCATACCTTCTAATTTTCATGTAGGTAGATTAAGACATTATTATAAAGATGCATTAATTATCTCTTAAAGACAATAGCAAAACACTAAACATCACAACAAGAATCAAATATAAGAAAAGTATGAGTCAAAATTGTATTGATATTCCATTAAATCATCATAATAGTAGGATCTTTACATGACAGACGTCACAGTTACAGACTCCTTTACAAAACTAGTTAGCAAAGTGAAATATAGATCCCACACCTTTGTTCTCTCCGAAGATTCCTCCTAATCTCACTCTGACAATCCTCTCCTTTTCTATCACTCTACTTAACCTTTATATCATCGGATTTCAACAAAAAATGCCAAAAAAGTAGAACATTTAGAAAATTCCTATAGATCTATATGATCTCTGTGGGGACAACCTAAACCCATACGGTGGTTACATAAGTTGGTCATAATTAACTTTACATGTATTCAAAGGTCCTCGAGTGAGTGGTTATAGCTCATGGTTTCAAAAACATGCATATGCGATCTGCATTTGACGATGGAGCGCCACATGGCCCTTGTGGTAACTGTCGAATAGGAGTCAAAATGCCAACAATGATTGGACTCCATCAAAAGGCCGATGAATTTTGGGGCACCAAGAAAAACAAATTGATAATTACTTAGTAATGTCCAATGGTATGGTCGATTTTATCTGTATCGTCGAAACTCTCGACCAGAATTCAACACCATGTGTAGTAGTGTCATGAGGATGAACATTATACATGGCTTTTCATGTCAATGACATCCACCCCATGAAGTAAACCCCAATCCATACCATTATCATTGCACATACCCCTTGATGGTTTTCCCTAGGACACACCTCTTGGTCTGAGTACTGGCACACGTAATAAGGGGTAATGATGACCCTCTCATACCTACACTTGGAAAATTGTATAATTTTGTAATCTAGTGTGAAGTTTGAAGAGGATATTTTGTGAGATCTATCTAATGGATTTTTTACTAACATGACTCATTTTATATGTTGTGTTTGGATTATGTACCTCACCTCTGGTCTTCATGATGCATCTTGGACCCCATGAGTCCCCTCCTTAGGTGATGATTGCACATGATTGGTTGAAACTTAGATCCTTTGGATGATTTTGAGGGGATATTACCCTACTTGTATGGATTTCATCCCCATCACTTGAGAGAGGCCATTTGGTACTCATAGGAGGACGTTGTGGATTTTGATCATATGGCTCCAATCACGAGACCCCCTATCACACGTGGACATGACCTTGAGGTCATTTATGAAGGGACGTTGCGTGTATGACTAGAATGACTTGATGGTATGTTTCACTTTCCATGGAGGATCTTAGACCTTTTCTTGAGGATGTTTCACTTGGAGAGATGATGTGGTGCCTTTCCATGGATGATGACACCCTTTGATGATGGGATGTTGCACCTCTTGATGATTAGCACCTTGAGATGATGTTTTGGGGTTTCTTGATGATGGCATGGCACCTTGATGATGGTACATTGCACCTTTTGGAGGTGAATTTACACTTGGAGGATGAAACATTGCACCCCTTGGAAGGAACATTTCACTTTAGAGCCCTTTCACATGCATTTTCACCTATTTTGAGGGCATCCAACTTCAAGAGAAATTATCTTTTGACAAAATACCCAAAATTCCTCCAACTTAACACCATTAGATGTATAATGGGAACGTCATTTTTTAAAAGTGATCATAATAGAAATTCAAACAAAAATTGACATGGTTATGGTTCTTATAAAATCTGTCGTGAGAAGATTATCATGAATTTTTTACCACTCGTAGGACACTTTTGGAGGAGGTTGTTACACCTTTTAAGGAGGTCATTCCACCTTTTAGAAGTCCATTCCACATTTTGAGGAGGACGAATTGGAACTTGAGGAGAGTTTACTTGAGTTAGGGAGCATCTTTGGGTTTTTTTTTTACTCATTCACTCATGTATCATGTATTTTTTATGTATTTTTCCTTGTCTCTAGGATTTGAGAAAGATAAAGGAATTTTTTTATGTTGTTAGGGATTTTATTATGTGGTAAGGGTGATATATCTCTCATATAAATAAGAGAAGCCCTTCTCACTTGTAAAACATTGCTACTTGTGGAGATTTACTACTACATGTCTACTTCTACTTGTCTCTTTCACAAAGACTGCTAATGTTTATGGATCTTCTACTACTTGGATGACATGGAAACTATGGCTTTTATGGATGGAGGATTTTTTCAGTAAGTATATTATTATCATCTTATGTTTTGTCTGATCATGCATAGTTAGATTGATGTTTTTCTCAAGTGGTGATTCTTCATCCTCTTTTGATCATTTTTAAACAAACCCTATTTGCTAAACCCTTTGAAGGTTTACTAGTGGAGTAATATTCATATTTCAACCCTTTAGAGTATTGCTTAGGGTTAGTAGTGGACTACCTCTAAATTMTACCCTAAAATTATCCACTTAATTCTCCCAAAGAGAGACTTCTTTTTTATCGCATATGCCCATAGGAGTAGGCACTAATTTCTAATTCATAATAGTCAATCAAATTTTCTGAATTTTACTACTTAGGGTTATGGTTTTAATTTCCTGCAATTTTTACTTTTATCCATATAAACCTAGATGTTTAGGGTTGTTTAGGCATGTTATTTCTCTAATATCATCATTAAAACCCTAAAATAATTGTATGGAATATATTATAGCCATCTAGGGAAAAACATATGGGGTTTTAGGGATGATTTTTCTGATTTTTTTAGCAAATTAAACCCTAATTTAACCTAGGATTTACCCTTACATTTTATTAGATCATTTTATGATCAAAGGGTAATACTTTACTAGTGAAAATTGATTATTAACTGTTGTTATAAAATTATTGTGTCTAAAAATTGATTGGTTTACCRTTGTTATATATTCACTATTGYTRAAAAGCAGATTTAATACTATTGAAAATTGTGTATTCTACYATTGGAATAATCTCTATACAATTAGAGACCATTTATTTTGTTKTTGTAATTTTTTTCTTACTGCTAGTGTCACTAGTTTATTGTTGATATTTCATGAATTTCTTCCAATTTTCACTTCATCCTTAGACTCTTTCTTCATTCCTAGTGTTTGGGGGTCCTACTAAATTTGTATTTGACTTGGAAATCCTCTTCTCTTGGTCTAAACCCTCTACACTTTAAATATGGAAAGTGTCTTATCTCGCTATCTTTTCCTTCACTTCTTCCATCCTTATCTTATTAGTAGTATTAATAGTCACCCCAGGGGGAGCCTAGACTTGATTGTGTCTTGCCTAGGGATTCTTGGAGGCTACTGGGAAAGCCTCCCTTATGTTGGATACTACTCCTTCACTAAAGAGAGGGAAGTTTTTTCCTAGGTGACAGCGGTGACATCTTCCATGTTCCACTTGTCTTAGTGCCCTGTGAAAGTTTTGCACTTGGTTTTAGATTGTGTGGTAATAGGTTGTCAAGTGAGTATAGAGATAAATCTAGTTCAAGTTACAAACCTACTAGCACCTGCCAAATATTCAAAGACTTCCAACATTTTTAGGTTGTCATACCTCCCTACACTCAAGCCCCATAAAATTTCATTAAATCTCCTAGGCAGGCTTGTTGAATGCTCATTGTTTTTACACATCACCTTTCTTTCATTTTAGCCATCTTTGAAATATAATTTATATCGTGTTTAAAGGTATTCAAGTAGAGATTGGGTACTAGCCTACGTTACCTTCAAATCATTTTTCATGTCATTCCCATTTTACTGTATAGCTTGGAGTTTTTTAAACTTTTTCTAGGCCCATTCGTATTTGTTGGATGAGCCTAGTCGATTGGTCAACTAGGTTGACTAGTTGACTTAGTATTGCAATAGAGTATAATACAGTGGAATCTTTCATTTTGTCTTGAAGTATACCTTCTAGTTTTGTTACTATGAAACCATATAGATGGTAGATCTTGTCCCCTTTGTTTCAATGAATATTACCTATGACTATATTTCTTAAGGTTTTTGGCAAGGTTTTACTAGCTCTTAATGGAGACTTCACTGGTATGCCCTTCAAAGTACCCACGCCAAATATTTTAGTTGTTGATCTAACTTGATTTGAGAAGTATGGTACTCATGATGAGATTAAGGCCGCCATTACATTTAAGTCGTCTCACATACCCCCAAGAGAAGGATTGATATATACAATCTCTAATAGGAATGAGACATATATACAATCTCTAATAGGAATGAGACTTGAGGTTGTGCATGTAATTCAAATTGAGTATTGTGAATTTTGTATTGTATGGAGAATTATAAGGCAAAATTGAAAGGAATTATTGGTTACATAGAGGAAAAAATCCATTGGAGACAATCGGTATGGTGCAAATTTGTCCTACATTCAATTCATTTATAGCCCACTCTTAGTATGCTTTAGTCGTGATAATGAATGACTTATTCGTCATTGTGGATCAAGCATATTTAATGCAAATGCTAGCATAGTACCAAGTAACAATTGTTTGAAGTGTCATTGTGTGTGTATGTGTGTATACATTTGGGTAATACATTTATGGGATTCCATACATTAACATATTTTGACTAGATGTTGTAATTTGGGAAGCTTTCATTTCTTTGGTCATACTTAAATGTACTATAACCTTTTCATTCTCTAAAATACTTCATTGTGTATTGTCTTTGAGTGCATGTTATTTAGAGTTTGTCTTTTATCACTACTATAGCTAACTCGTAATATACCAATCGTTAGGTCATGAGAAAATTTTGAAATGAGATTGTAATATTGGAAGAAGTGAGGAAAATGGATAGAACATAACAACAAGAGATAAAAGTTGATATTGTGGGTTTACAATAAGGCCAAGCATCTCATAGCATTTATGATTTCCATGGTATAGTTTTTATCAACTAAACCAACTCCATGTATTTTCTTTGCAACAATAACCCCTCATCTACAACCTCAATACTATTCAATATTCTATTTCTTTTAAATTTTATAATGTTTATGATCTCTATTAAATTTCCACATAAATATTATGTATTAAATTTCCCCACAATATATTACCTTTAAGTAGGAATTGCATTTTCATTGCTATTTATTTTGTATTTATATAAATGGTCATCCTTTCTTCTTTCACACTTGCACATACTCTTCTTTATCCGTTATGTGATTTGTGTATTATGTTATATCTTGATTATTATGATGAGTTTTGTAAAGAAAAAATTACTTCTTTCACACTTTTTTTCCAACGAAAAAAATTCGCTCAATTATATTAAAAAGGCATATAATTTTTTCACAATATCAAAGATTCTCCAAGAGAGTAATATCCCCAAAAACTTATACAACTTCAAAACTTTTCAGAAAAAGTATTTACCAAAACCGTCCAAAAGAGATAGTCATCACAAGACTAATATTGGGGCCCAAAACTAAATGCTTTCAGTCCTTCTCTAAAGAGTTTTTTAAAACTTCAATGAAGGAGAAAACAAAAAAAAAACTATTTCAATAAGATAGGGCTAGACTCTAAAAAACCAAAATACAAAAACAAAGGAATCACAGTCCTCTCAAAAGACTGTGAAGACTAGAAGCTTGTCCTTTCATCTTAGTGGATTTTGAAAAGTCTTTCTGGACTCGCTGCTCTGTTTGACCATTTTTGAAGATGAAGAAAGCCATCATTAACCCCCAAATCTTGCTTTGATAAGAAGTCAGCCTCCATGTTGAAAGTTCTATAGATATGTTGAAAAGCTAAATTGTGAAAACTTCCTGCCAGCTTTATAATTCTAGCTTTCCACCCCTCCAGAATACCCACCTGTAAACTGCCTTCTTTTTTAAGCTAGTCAATGACCACTTTTGAATCACCTAATAAGTGAAGATCAAGAAGTTTTAAAAACTCAGCAATCCAAAGTGTTTCCCAGGACCCCATTAGCTCAGCTTTTGTATTGGTACCTTTGCCACAGTTTAGTTTCCATTTGTAGACAATCACCTTTTGAACTTTTATAATTCCCCCTGCTCCACACATACTTCCATCCGAATTTGCAGCCCCATCAAACCATACAAGTGTAGTATTCAGATCAACATCGATCATAATATCCTTTGGAATCTTTTCTTTTGGATTAGTAGTCTTGCAGAGGGGATGAGCAAGGATCTTGTAAAGTATTATCTTCACCGACGGGTTGGTATCTTCAAACAGAGTTTTATTCCTCTCTTGCAAAATATACCATATCACATAAGCTGCTAAATAAGAAGGGATCGATTTATCTTTTGTCCAGTTCTTCATACACTCCACAAGATTAACCCCCATCCAGCTCCTTTTTAAATTTAAATCATGTATAAGAGCATCCCATACAGCCATAGTAAATGGACAAGTAATAAAAATGTGATTTGAAGATTCATTATCCTCTTTACACAATGAGCAGTATCCAAGTCCTTTCTAGCCTCATTTCTGAAGAATGTCCCAGGTAAGAATTTTATTTTCCATAGCCAACCAAGCAAAAACTTTGACCTTTAGCTGAATTTTCCACTTCCATAACTTTTGTTTCCATGAATCCACTTTCATTATTCCTTTCTCCGAGATGACACTAAAGTAGATATTCATTGTCATGGGAAAACTAGAATGGTCACCTCCTAACCACAAGAGTGAGTCCTTTTTTTCATGGATTAATACACCCGAGGCTGAGAGAGCACTTCTATACTCATTCCATTCTTGTGCTAAGTCTCCTGTTAAGTTCAGTTCACTACTGTTGAGCTAGGAAGAGAGTAAATCAAGATCATCAGACTCCTTATAAACCCGTTCTAGAGAGGAAATATTTTGATCCTTTAGAGTCTCCAATAGAAAGTTCGAAAGGTAATAACAGTCCCCCAAGCCAAAAAATTTGGTCCTTACCCAAGTGTATAGAATGCCCATCTCCGGGAAGCCAACTCAAGCCATGTAGAATCAAGAATAAAACTTTTAAAAGTCCTAACCAAATTCGAGATGAACCAAACTTTTTAAAAGTATTACTTCTGAGCCAATTAACGACCGAAGTCTAAGTAAGATATTTTTCTAGGATAACTCGGTGCCATATGCCTTCCCCCATAAGAAATCTCCAACAAGTACTAGCTGCTAGGGACTTACTTAAATAAAAAATATTATGGATTCCTCATCCCCCAAAGGAAAGAAGGAGAGATAATCTTTCCCAATTATAGAGATGCATCGCATGGGGGACACCATTTCTTTTCCAAAGGAAATTAAACATACGGTTTCTAAGGATTTTAAGAATCGATCCCGGGACAACCGCTAGTGACATCCAATAAATGGGTTGACTGGAAAGCACATCTTTCAAGAGTGTTAGACGCCCACCTAAAGAGAGTCGCCTATAACACCAATTATTTATCTTCATCTCCACTTTTTTAATAAACCAGAACCAATCCTCCAAGCGTGAAGCTCCAGCTTTCAAATAAAATCCAATATATTTAAAACCCTTTTCTAACTCAAGAAAATCATAAGGAAAGAGGGCTCTGAAAAGTAGCATCTCCTGTTCTGTCATCCCTGATTGATGGAACGTAGACTTTCATATATTTATCAAGAGCCCTGAAGTCAAACTAAAAAGTTTGAGAACTTTATCTATTTCCCACCATTCTTGTAACGTAGCACCTATCATTATAATAACATCATCCACAAAAAGAATATGAAGAATTTTAATAGACTTTGATACTTGAATACCTGTCAATAGACCTTCTCTTTGTTTTTCTTTGAGTAATAAACTCAAACTTTCCATCACCAGGATAAACAAGAGCGGCGAAAGGGGGCATCCTTGCCTCAGGCCCCGAGAAATTTTGAAAAAGTTTGTTGATTCACCATTAATCAAAACATCATAAGAAGAAGAAACCACACAACTCATTATCCAGTTCGTCATTTTAACATCCAGTCCAATTTGTAAGAGAAGAATGCGCAAGAGATCCCAGTTTACACAATTATAAGCTTTCTGAAGATCCATCTTTAAGAGCAAAGACATTGACTTTTTCTGGTTAATGCTATGGATACATTCATGAACTATGCCAATCGCATCTTGTATTTGTCTTCCCTGCAGAAAACCTAGTTGTTCTTCCGATAGAAATCTGGAAAGAAAAGGTTTAATGTGATTCGCTATAATCTTTGATATAATCTTATAACTAATATTACACAAGGAGATTGGCCGAAAATCGCCAAAAAGATGAGGCTTGTTTACTTTTGGGATTAAAGTAAGGAAAGTAAAATTTAAAGCACCTGGAATAAAAGCCAAAAGTCTAGACTCTTCAACCATATCTAGAAGATCATCTCCCACCAGATCAAAGAAGTGTTTGAAAAAATCCACAATCCAGCCATCAGGGCCAGGGCTCTTGTCTACTTTTAAACTAGAAATAATAATTTTCAGCTCGTCTTTATCCACAGGTTTATAGAAAAACTCTAAATCTGAACTAGAAATCATATTCGGAAAAAGGGTAGCCACCTTTATTTGATCATGCTGACTAATATCCATCTGCTTTTTATAAAAATATTTAAAATAATTAGTAGTTTCTTGTTTAATATTTTCCTGGCACCTGTGGACAATACCCTCCTCATCCTGAAGTTCCTAGATGAACTTGTTATTTCTCCTATAGCTTGCAAAGTTATGAAAGAATTTAGTATTTAGGTCCCCGCTCTATATCCAGATGGCATGGCTACGCTGACGCCACTATTCCTCAATGTCCTTTAAAATAATATTTATTTCCTTTTCTAAATATTTTAATGGGATATCTTTTAAATCCTGACAAAGACCCTCCGACAAATTATGAAATCTATAAGAGATTTCTTGTTCCAGACTAGAAAGCCTGACAATTTTGAGACTGTTATGAATCTTGAGCCAGCTTTTTGTATTCTTCTTTAGGTCTTTTAACCTCCAAACCATCCTCTTCTGCTTACAGGATTCCTGAAGATACAAGGGATCATTCCAAATTTTGTGAACTAAGGTAATAAAATCTCTTTATGACCGCCAAACTGGATTAAACTTGAAAGGAATTGCTTTATACATAGGTGGTACCAATTGAACAAGGATAGGCGCATGATCAGAGATAAAAGGGAACTCAACCCAAGATCTAAAAATACCACTAGATAACACTAAATCTTCGAAAAGAAGAAAACGGTCCAATCTCTTTGCAATGAAGGCTTCACCCACTCTGCCATTCCTCCACGTAGGAACTAGCTTCCTAGGTTGGATATCAATAAGATTATTAATATTGAAACGATTTGTGAAGAAAGTATGCAATGTACCAAGATTTGCACGGCTTCCCCGGCTTTCTCCAGCATTCAGAGTCAAATTCAGATCTCCGGCTAAAACAAGATTTTTCAAAGAGAGTAGGCCTGAGTTCTCTACTTTTTCCCAAAAACACTTACGCTCAGAGCATGGCCTGTAAGTATTAAGAAAGTTGTAAAATATTTTAGAAGACAGATAGTAACCTGTCAGTAGAATACCACCATAAGTTAGATAAGGTACCAAATTAAATAAAGAAGGATCCCAAGCAGTAAGTAATTCTCCAGAGGTTCCAGTTGAATTGACTGCACAAACAAGACACTTCAGTCTCAACAGTTGAAAGAAACATCTCGCCTTGTCAACATTAACTAAAGTCTCCTAAAGAAAAACAATATTTGGACGAGTTTTATCCAAAACATTACAAACTGAGGCCAATTTTAGGACGCCTCCCATCCCTCTCAGATTTAGTGAGAGAACTAACATCACTTAGTTCTTGCCAAGGCCTTCAATGCTCTAAGGGCCTTACCATCAGTAGGAAGAGTAGGAGCCGGAACAAATTTTAGTTTAGAATTGGACTTTTTCCTGGCACTATGGATTTTAAGAGGGGAGAGCTCAATTCCCAGCCCTCGTGACCAGGAAAATTCCTTCCCCCCTTCAGTAACCGGTACACTGGAAGTACTAGCTTGTCCACATTCAACACCCGGGTCAATGGGTTTTTTCCCGAGGAAAGTAGGTAAAGGGACCGAAGCTTTGCTTCTATGTAGGAATGGGATAAATGAATCTAGGACAGCAAAAAGTGTAGAATCATCCTCCTCAAGTTCCCTATATCCAGGTGGTGAGAGATGAGAGGCTTTCAAAGGTTGGGTAAGTTCCTGACTATAACACGTCTGATGAGAGGAGGAAGGTTCGGAAGAAGGAAAAACAGCAGTGACAAGATCTTCTTCGGCAAGAAAAACGATGGGTGGAGACTCCTTTTCCAAAGGAGAAGAAAACAAAAGGTTGGAAGGAGACGAAGTGACTAATCTCCTAGACTGAGAAGAAATCCGTGGATCTTTTGAAACCTCTACCGAAGGAGCACTCGGCTTAGTGATAGATTTTTTTAGCCAATTAGAGGAACTTAAAGAGTGGCGCTCCAAAATAGACAGAGAATTGAAAAAAGCAGGGCAGAACAGCTACAACTTACCAAGAGTAGAGTTGGTCGGCTCCAAAAAATGTTTACAAATTCTATCAACTCCACCTCCTTCCACTCCATAGAAGCCTATGCCCAAAGAAGGGTCTGGAGGATAAGAGGGACTATCTTGTTCTTCAAAAAACTCCTCTTCTTCCTTTAAACCTTTGCAGTCTCTTCGCAAATGGGATGTGCTTCTACAAAAACTGAACCTAAAGGGTAGCCCGAGGTAATCTAACTTTTGTTTATGATAGCATCTGCACCATTCCACCTCCAAAATCTTCAGCAAGCCCTGGTGTACATCCATTTCCACCATAACTTTTGCTACTTTTCTTTGTGTCGATTCCAAATTCTGCAAATCCACCATAATAAAGCTACCTAGACTGTTCTTGATAGCTGTCAATGTGCCTTCATTCCATAGATACAGAGGTAGGCCTGGGAGCATTACCCATATGTGTCTTACCGAGAAATACTTAGTTTCCGAACTGAAATCCAGTCGCCACCTTTTGAGTAGAAAAATGCTCTTACCATTTAACCATTTCCTACTTAACAAAAGCTCTGCATCCTCAGGTGACGCACAAATGATGCCAACCCATCCTTTTGTTAGAAAAATAATCTCCGGGAGGTACCCTATAACTGGTACCCAAATCCTTTCTAACCAGACCATAAAATTTTCCACATAAATATTTATGTATACCATTCTTCCAACGAGACCACAGACCGCCATTCTGCACAAATATTCTAGGCCTACATCATCTCCCAAAACTAACCTTTTCACTTGACGCTTCAATGACCACTGTTTACGATGTTTACGAGCTAACTGATGCTTAGGAGAATTTGAATGAATGCGAGAAATGTCAATCTGAACAGGAGACCCAGAGGTCGTCTTATCCTTTCGAGATTTTATACTGCAAGATGGATCTGTAAGAGGAGGTAGGAAGGAGTCTAGGGAAGGTTCAGCTAATGGAGAAGATATTTCAGAAGACTATTTAACTGTCACCTAGTTTCCAAAAGGAGAAGATGCAATAGACAAAAGATTCGTAAAACCAGTCAACACTATGTGAGAAGGGTTAGTGGGAAAATCCTTACAAAACGCCTCCAAGGGTTCATTTAAGAGAGCATTTAAATCGATAGAAATGGACGATCTATTGCGACACCAAGCTAGGGTTTAGGGTTTTTGTTGCTCGCCCCATTGGGGTGCATGCCTCTGAAGAAGGGAGGGTTGAGAGGCCCCATGTACATCTAGGCAATGGAGAATGGAAGCATGGGGGAAGGCTCCAAGTGGCCCACCTTCAAACCTCCCCCCGATCTACGATCTAAGTTATTGGTCGAAGGAACCTTCAATGACAAGGATATGGACATTGATTTAGGGAAAGAGCCAACACCCTCAAGTGCGTCAAGGCCATGGTTACCAGGCAAGCGTATGCCACAAGCACCACATGCCCCGAAATACATTGTAAGTTCTCCTCGCATTGAGGAGCAGAAGCAATATATGAGAGATTATGCCTTAGTAGGTGAAGTTTTAGGTCTCTGGCCCTCGGAACGGGACCTGGTCAAATGGATACAGCATCGGTGGAAGCCCAAAGGACATTATGAACTACAACTGGGCTCCAAGGGTTTCTTCACCATCATCATGCATAACCTCGAGGACCAAAACCACATTTTTTACGGAGGGCCATATTTTTTCAACTTAGCGGGACCTTCTTGAGGTTCTGGACAAAGAAATTTAGTCCTGAGATGGAAGACTTCACACATGCACCAGTGTGGATCAGACTATATTCCCTACCTCGGGAATTTTGGCTGGAGGAGGTTCTTGCAGGCATAGGTAACACCATTGGCGTCTATGTCAAATCTTCGTAGGCCACTAAGAAAAGACGATACACCTCATATGCATGCATCTGTGTATACCTGAATATAGCCAAGCCGCTCCCGGGATCCATAGTCCTAGAATACCATGATGAGGACTAGTTGCAAACCATTAACTATGATCATATTTCATTCAGATGTAGGAAATGCCATGAGCATGGGCATCTCTTCATAGACTACCCCCTCAATGCCACAAACAAAGAGGGGAATTCAGATGCCAACGAAGAAAAGGATGGCTTCGCTCATGCACCTGGAAAGCATAGACAAGGAGGAAGAAAGCAGGCAACCTAGGCAAGTAAAGATCTGTCCACCAACAACAAATATGCGGTCCTACAAGATCAACCAGAGAACCCCTCAGACCCCAAAGAGATGCAGACTAAGAAAATACCCCAACAAATAGGCAAAGGGAAAGAGGGATCAATGTCGGAGACGAATCCAAACATTTCATAAATAGACCCCACAAATCGAATAGAGGATCACCTGGAAACAACAGATGGGGATGCTGAGATGGACCTCGATGAGAAAGAACTAGCAGGTGTGGACCTGGAGCACCTGGACCATGCATACTGACACCAGAAACTGTACACCATACCTCCAAATCAACTATGAAAAGTGCACAAGGCCTTCCTTAACTCCTCAACCGGATCCACAGCCAAATCTAGCAAGGGTTTGGGAATACAAGTGAACCAGCGAAAGGATCAGAGCAAACCCCAGAAAGATGAAAAGAGAAGAGGAAGGAAGTCGGCGAACAAGCTCATACAAGAGATAGGTCACTTCATGGTGAACTCTGGGCAGATCCACCTCATCTCGGACAACTTTCCCCCTCTCCCCTCCCCCTCCTCCTCATGAAGATCCTCTCCTGGAATATAAGAGGTCTCAATGGGTGTAGCAAGCAAAAACTGCTATGAGATTTGATCTTAGCAGAGAAACTGGACACAATATTTCTCCAAGAAACAAAATGCGCTACTGAAGACATAGATAAGCTTATCCCCTACTGTTGGAAGCAAGGGAAAGCGGTATCCACAGCGGCCACAGGCACAATCGGAGGCCTAGATGTACTCTGGAACCCCAGCACAACCATTATGGAAACCTTCATTGTGACCAAATGGTCCATCACGATCGCCTATAGGCTCATCGACTCCAATAAACCTGGCCACCTCTCCAATGTCTACAAACCGGCCAGTACCAGGGAAAAGCAAGCCTTCCTCGGAAATCTGGAGTACTTGTCTACCTTAACCAAGGACAGCAAATGGATTGTAGGGGGAGACTTCAACCTGATACGCAACCTGGATGAAAAAAAAAGGAGGAACTTGGCACTTGGAATAGGAATCCAGCGATTTTCAAAATCTTATAGATAACATCGACCTCATTGACCTAGAAACCCCTAATGGCACCTTCACCTGGACAAACAAAAGAACTGGAACACATCAAATAGCTTGCAGACTGAATCGGTTCCTAATATCAGACTCCCTACTATTGGAAGGAACAGCTCTTGAGGCAACCATTTTGGATTTTCATGGGTCGGATCACTGGCCCATTTAGCTATGGCTAGATGTGTCGGCCACCCCAGGTCAGAAACCCTTCAGGTTTGAATAGTTCTAGCTCAGCCACCCGAATTTTCAAGAAAAAATCCATGGGTGGTGGAGGGAGGCAGAGATACCTTACGGCTCCAAGATGTACCGATTCCAGCAAAGGCTCAAGAATCTTAAGCAACAGCTTAGACTCTAGAATAGGCAAACCTTTGGCAATATTTTCGCCTCCCAAAAGCACTTGAAGGATCAAATGAGCATTGTACAAAGACAAATCCGGGAGTAGGGACTCATTGAAGACCTCAAAACCCAGGAATAAAATTTAAGCCAACAGTTGGAAGAAGGAAATCCCAAGAAGAGATTCTGTGGAAACAAAAATCTCGCATCCAGTGGCTTAAGGAGGGTGACCGAAACACCAAATTTTTTCACAGGTTCACCCTTCAGCGGCGGCACACCAATCGAATCACGCAACTAACCTCTAGCAATGGCCAACTCATCCATTCTCATGAGGATCTGGAGAAGGAACTAGTCGCTTACTACAAAGACCTCCTGGCGGAACCCATACAGAACAGATCTCAAGCCATTTCCAAGATTACGCAGCACATACCCACCCTAATCACTCAGGAACAGAATGCAGCTCTTCTCAGGCCCATCGCTCTCGAGGAAGTAGATAAAGCACTCCAGGACACCCCCAAAGGCAAAGCTCCGGGATCGGATGGATTTACTAGCGACTTCTTCCATCATTACTAGCAGATGATCACGGAAGAGGCTTGGGAAATCATCGAAGACTCCAGATCTTCAGGGAAATACCTCTCGGCTCTCAACGCTACTTTCCTAACCCTCATTCCTAAAGAGGGGTAGATAAATCACCCCAAGCAGTTTCAACCCATCACTCTATACAACGTCATCTATAAACTCCTAACCAAAGTGATCGCCAGACGACTCAAGCCCATCCTACCACGGATCATTTCTCCAGAGCAATCGGGCTATGTGGAAGGAAGGCAAATCTTGGACAATGTCATTTTAGCGCATGAAGTGATTCACTCCTTGCAGAAGACTCGTACGCCAGGTATGCTCCTAAAAATATACCTTTCCAAAGACTTTTACAAGTTAAGTTGGGATTACATGCATCCAATGCTCCTAGCCTTTGGCTTCGCCCACACTTGGGTAGAATGGATTCTAAATCTTACCTCCTCTGCTTTGTTTTCTATCCTGGTTGATGGGGTCCCTTCTCATCCTTTTTCTCCCTCGAGAGGAATCAGACAAGGGGACCCTTTATCCCCTTTCCTCTTCATCATCATGGTCGAGGGTCTCAGTCGCTCGATTCACGCCGCCATAGCAAGTAAATCGTTGACTGGTCTACCCCTGCACAGTATCTCTCCTCCAATCTCCCACAGCCAATTTGTTGACGATGCCCTGATGATGGGCTCCCCCATAGTAAAGGAAGCCCACTCTTTCCTCTCGATCCTTCAAACGTTTTGTGATGCCTCGAGACTGGACTTCAACAAAGACAAATCCCAGATTTTCTTCTTCAATATACCAGCTCCGATTCAACGTCACATCTCTGAAATCCTGGGTTTCACCCGAATCTCCCTTATGTCCATATACCTCGGCATCCCCTTGCTGGAAAACGCCCTAAGGAACAGTTCATGGGAGAATCTTCTCTCCTCCTTTACTAAGAGGCTTTATTCATGGACCTACAAATCCCTCAATCTCCCCAGTCGCCTCATTCTACTTAAAGTCGTGCTACAAGCCCTACTTGTCTATACCTTTTCTACTCTCGCGGCCCCAAACTTTGTCCTTACTACCATCAAAAACTTGCAAAGGAATTTCCTTTGGCAAGGCCTTAAAAGAGGGAAAAAACTGGCATTGATCAGCTGGGATAAACTTTGCAAAACCAAATCTCAAGGGGGCCTTGGGTTAAGGGATCCCCCAGTGATGAACAAAATCCTAAGCGCTAAGATCTGGTGGAGATGGCTCAAAAAACCTCAAGATCTGTGGGCCAAGATATGGAAAAGGAAATATGCACCCAACATGGCGGAGAGGAACCTAATTAGATGGAACGGGGACAACCCTGGATCCCTAATCTGGATGGTAGCCAGGCAGAATCGACATCTTGTCACAAGTCACGCCTTCTGGGAAATTAGAAATGGGAAAACAGCTTTGTTCTAGAAATATTTGTGGCAGTAATGGCCAATTCTGGAGTATGAAGACTAGGCTGACACCTTCAACATCCCAGCCACATAGGCGGGCCTGACAAAAGTGGCAAACTACTGGCAGGACGATCCAACAGAGCCCACCTAGAGAGGTTGGATTTCAAACAAGGAGCACCTAAATTTAGAGGCACATGTGGACCTTCGGCCTTGGCACAGTGAAATCAATAAAAGGAAAATCCCCATTCTAGCAGGGGTGGACATCCTACAATGGGGATACTTGCCAAGGGGCACCTTCAGCATAAAATAAGCCTATGCCATTAAAACTCATTCAGATCCGTTACCCCTACGGAAGGAGTGGAACAAAATATGGGCCCTGAAGCACTGGCCAAAAATCAGTCTTTTCCTCTAGCTTGTAACTCACTCGAGCATCCTCACATGGGATAACCTCTCGAAAAGAGGTTTTGTTGGTCTGTCCATCTGTATGCTTTGTGGAGAAGAAGCCGAGACTATGCACCATATCCTCAAAACCTGCCACTACACCAGTCAAGTTTGGGATCAAGGTGCGTTGATCATGCGCACCTCAGATCACAAGCGGGACAGTATCATCGACACCATAGCAGAATGGAGAGACAACGCTTTTCAATCACCCCTTCTCAATCGTATCTAGCAAACTTCTCCCAGGCTTTATACTTTGGAAAATCTGGAACAAAAGAATCTTCAGGAATGATTTGCTCCCTTGGCAGCACTGTTGGAAGCAAAGTCGCCTCAACATACTGGAAACCATTAGGCTACAGCATTGGCATGCAACGGATATGAATGGCCCTCCTTCTGAGCAAAGTATTCTTCAACACTGGAAAGTCAATC
>SNQJ01S0093208.1:0-22367 GCA_010110895.2 Picea sitchensis
CCATTGCAAGTACTATTTGTAATGTAATCCAGGATTCTTAGATTAATCCTCAATATCTGCAATAGGGAAGTTGCTTTCCTGTGATTTAATTCAGAACTTCAGTATATTCAAGCAAGTGTGATTAGCATAGTTTCTTTTACTACAACTGTAAGTTGCATTTGAAATTGAAGCATATATAGTGCGTGGTTATCTTTGAAATAAAAGACTTCCCTGGGTTGATAATTAATGTATCACTTGGTTGTTTGAATCAATTAAGCAATTATAGTGACCAACATTATCCATAATATTTAAAATACTATCAAATAAAATCTTCCAATCTTCTAATCCACCACTTCTTGTCACTTCCACCAATGGGTTTTCCTTCCACTTTCTAAAAAGAATAATTTTCTAACCTAAAGAGACTTTCTAAAAAAACCTCATTTGTTTGAGGCTCTCATCCCAATAACAAATGTAACATCAAAACACTGTTAAAGCATACTAATATTCATCCATAAATCTTCAAATCAAACCATGCTCATGAGGCTCTCATCCCAATAACCAATATCCAGTTGTTATCCATAAATCTTCACGTCAACCCAAGCCAATTGTTATCCAAAATATCAGTGTGTTCCCAGGAAAAGTTTTTTGCAAAGAAACACATGGACTCACCTTTTGAAATATGACCAAACCAAACGCACATGTCGTGTGTACTTAACGCTTAATGTGTGTTCATGGTTCATGTGCTAAAGTATTAAAACACAGTACATCTCCACTAGAGGAAATTGCCAAGCACTTCTCTTGTCGCTTCCAGCGTTCCACTAATTGTTGTCCCTGCCCCACTTCTCTTGTCACTTCCAGTGTTCCACTAATTTATTTCCCTGCCATTTTCACTAAAGAATCATCTTGCCACATGAAGTTACTTCCTTCGTAAAAACGTGTCATGTCTTATCCACGAAATTGCCAGGCAGTTGTCACTTCGACTAATAAATTAAAAAATAAAAGAAAGGGGTAATAAATTTCGTTTAACATCCCATGACTTGGTTTAGTGAGTATAATAAGAAACTCGGGAATTCAGAAATTTATAGGATTTGTTTTCACCATAGATATAGGTGAGAAATTGTTAGATTCATAGATTTGAGTGATTGTTTTTGTATAATCTGAATGTCCCAAGGGTTTTTCAGCATGTTGAATCTATTTATGCATTCAGAAATGGATTTTGAACAACAAAAAATAATGATTCTTTGTTTTTCAACTTATTGTCAAGTATTGAGAGAAACACAGAACAACAAAGGCCGAATGAACCAGTGGTAACTTGGGATCATCTGTCGGTAGCCACTTTGCACTTATTCCAAGATCAACTAGATGATCGAGCAACTTCATTCTGTGGTTAAATAAAAACCACTTCTTAATGATCCAATTCAATGAATGGGTGACCCCAGAGTCCACCAATTGATATTTTATGTAGCCTCCATGCTCAACAACCTGAGATAAATTGGTGCTCCACCAGGGAGGTGGTTCGCCTAGTAGGTCCTTGTCATCCTTTTAAAAACCAAAGAACAAACATAAAGCAAAATAAAATATAACCTAGATAAGAAAATTTATAAGAAGCATGTGACGTCTATCCAACCTTAATGTTATTATCCCCATTATCCCACAATGAGACTGGGAAGTAATGGATACTAGAGAAAAAAAACCTTCAAGGACAAATTTGGGAGCATGCGAGCATAAAGGTCCTACCTCTTTGCAATTAATTTCAAATGTTGGAAGCACTGAATGAGATTACATGCCATGTGAATTTTGATGGTTACATTGGTACTCACCACATGATGACATACCACTCTTAAATGTGTCAATGTACAAGTCATTAATTAAGGGATTGTTTGGTGGGATGATACACCATTAACCATAAGCCTTCGCTTTCTTTGGCTTGCTCTAGATTTTGTCCGCCTATCAACGTCTTTTTTGTAATCTTGAAGGACATGGTAGTATTGTATATTAGAGAAGAAGCCATTCATTTTTCTACTTCGGTCTAGGATTGAGGCAGCAGGTTATCTTCAAGCAAATTATTTTTAACCGTATGATTGATAATCATCTCGGAATCTCCGATCACCTTGATTAAATTTATTAAAATTATTATAAAAATTATTAAAATGGTTATAATATGTGGGTCTAATGGTTAAGAACATGTGTTTTCTCCTAAGAGATTACAAGTTCAAATTCAGAGGGGGGTAAGGTATGTATACCTCCGTAGACTAAGCACTCAAACCCTCTCGGTTGAATGTGAAACATGCATTTGATAACTTCTATGTAAATTTACCATATAATCTTTATAATTTGCCATATTACTCGTTTTAATTTTATGAGTTTGCATAGATGTCATGTCACTTCTTTTCAAATAACCTCTATGTAAATTTACCATATAATTTTTATAATTTGCCATAAAATCTTTATAGATAGGTTAAGTTATCCAATCCACCAAATGTACAACCCACTTATTAGTCCCCCATGGGACTATAGCAATGAGTTTGCTTTTGATGTGACATTAATTTGCCTTTTACCATAAATTTGTGTATGCAATGTAATGTTTAACATAGGAAAACAAATATATATTTTTAGATATAATAAAAATATTTGTGTTTCTCATTTCTAATTGGTTGATAGAATTAAAGTGTTATTGCTCCCTTCACGTCTTTCAATATGTAGAATTAATCACATAATCAATGAATTTCACCAATCACCACATTTAAATATAAAAAGTTGTAATAGGTATTTATTATTATTCATTATTATATTTATTATCTAATATATTATTTATTATTATATTTATAATATATTTATTATATTTATTATATTTATGAATATTATAGTTCCATTCAACTTATGGTTCATTATACATTTTGAATAACAAACAACCTTTAATTATTATCTTTTGACAAAAAATATTCATTACTCATGCATTTAGTTATATTAAGTTTCATTGTTCAACATGTATTTCCCAACTAACTCTGCAAGGACTGCGTTGCCATGCAACCCTTGTTTCTAAACAAATTATTAACTTGAATTCATTTGATAGACTTTTTTGTTATAAGATATTAAATCGATAAAATGAATGAATTTAAAATTAAGAATGCATTTTCAATTTATTATATATTTTTATGTTACTTTTATTTTTAGATGTATTTTCATTTAATTTATTATAGTTAATAAAAGTAAATTAAATATATTTTTTTAAAACATATTAAATAAAATATTGATATTTCAAATTTTATAAATTTCAATTTTTAAAATAGGTTTAATTTTTTTTAAATTCAATATATGTAATTTTATTAATTTAAATATGCATTGTGCTTTACTAATTAGGATGGGGCTTTGCTATAGGTTCACATCTTGTTTATAGAACCCTTGTGTGAGAGGGGGAAGATGTTTCAACGTCTCAACCTTTGATAAGAGTTTTTAGTTGATTAGCAATGGTTCAATGTCTAGTTGGAGTGGAAGCATTACTTACTCTTTCATAAACAATAATATATGTTTAATATGTTAATTAAGCCATTACAACTAAAATTTCAAAAACATGATTTTCTGTAATCATATAATATTCTATATTTTAAAATAATAATATAATATTCTATAATAATTAGAATTTAATAAATTTATTTAAAATTTGATATAAGCATTTTCTTTCTTTCTTGTAAAATGCACTTCCCACTTAATCATATCCTTTACTATATTTCTTTCTTTTATATTTAATACATCTTCCACTTTTCTTTGAATAGAACTCCCACTTATATTTTATTTTTAAAGTAATCATGTATAATATCTACTAGGATTATAGCTTAATACATTTATTTAAAATTTGATATAAATATTGATTATATTTTTTTTTAAGAAAGCATATCTCAAATTATTATTTTTCATTATATTTTTTTATATTTATATTTTTTTATATTGATTGAATTTTTCACTTCTTTTAATTTTAATAAAATTATTATATTATTTTTAACAAACTTCTTATTTGTTGAGTTATAAAATTTTTAGGAATGGAGTGTATTTTTAAACACTCATGTAATGCCTTAATGTCTAATTGTCAATTTCACCAAATACTACTACAACAACAAAAACCTCTCTAACTTATATTTTTATCTTAAAATAATCTTATAAATCTAATAAAATTGTTGTAATCAAAAAAACCTCCCTGTTATGTTTTATTTTAAAATAATCCTCTAAATTTAATAAAATTATTATATTTCTTTCTTTAACAAACCTCCATTTATATTTTTATTTTAAAATAATCCTATAAATCTAATAAAATTATTATAATACTTATAAATCTAATACTAATTTTTAACCGGCATTTTTATTTCTTCCTTCGAATATGAAAAGAAATCCCACTATAGTTTTATTTTAAAATCACCCTCTAAAGCTCCTAAAATTATTATATGATGAATGGAAATCCCACTTTGCCTATACGTATTTATATTTCTTTCTTTCATAGTCAATGGACTTCGTATTTTTTTGCTCGTATAGATTTCCTAATTATTTATATTTTATATTTTTAACTAATCTTTTATATTTATTATAATTATATAGAGAGATTAGGTAAATTTGTATTAGAAAAAGGATGTAACAAACACTACAAGAGAAATTACATAACAATGTAACTCCAATAAAAACATAATAATAGTTATATAATTTATACAGAATCATGTTATAGGCTTAAAACAAAAAATGGTTTTATCCTTGTGCACAATAACTCAGTTTTTTTTTATTCTATATATTCTATTGTAAATACCTAGAATTTTTAAAGTCCAAAAAAACATTGAAATCGGCCTTAAGCACGACAATTAGCATCATCCTCCAAACATATATTGGTCGGTTCACCTTCTTGGCTTATTGGTCTCATTTCCTCATTGAATCGATGCACATATTCTTCCTCTTTTAGCCCTGCTTTAGACGAATTCGTTGAGATTCTTGGATTTGAGGTCATTGCTTGATCACCTTTGCGAAGATTGAGAGTTAAATTCTGGAGAAGGCTACATTCTACTTCTACCACTGCCAATTGTTGCTTTAATGTCGTGAGAGATCGCATAATTTATGCTACTTGTGCTACCATTTGGTTCTCAACTTCATGTATTTTGGTAGCAAGATTAAACATATAAACCCTATTACAATAGATGTGCTCTTTGTGGCCTCACAATAATTTACAAATCTCTTGTAAATCCATTGAATCCATTATATGCTATGTGGAGAAATCACCTTATGTGATTAAATTACATGCATTGCCAATAGAAACCATTGAGTTCCTTGCCTCCTTAGATGATCCAAATTATATTGAGAATGACATGAAGGCAAAGATATAACAAGGAAATACACGGAGATATTGCAAGAAACACAATGATACATATAAACTCATATTCTATTAATGATTGCCTGAAATATAAAAGATTGTAAAATGCAAAGCACACAAGCTAGCTAGAATTGTGGTAGCTTGTCTTTGAAGATAGAGATGTGATGACTATGATCATTCGTAAGAAGCTAATTAAAAAGAGGCCGAAAAATCCTTTTAACATAAAGCATCAATGAGAAAACCATAAACATCCAAAACCCTAACCCCAGAAGATGAAACACCTAAAGATTTGTGGGCCCCAATGTGGTTAGTTCATATGTCAACTTCCAGGGGACGCAACTTTTGCATACGATCTTTGTTTGGGGCGTTTGGTACCTCATCGAAAAGGTCTAGCCGAGGAGTACATATTCCATTTGGCCTAGCATCTACCTTTCGCTACATGTTAGGTGTTACTGAGCCAAAAAAACGTCCTTTAGGGCCTCAAAACGACCCCAAAAGTTCAGGACCCGAAAACCATAGAAAAACAGCCAAGATGTGGAACCATTCTAACTTAGTGGAACAGGTGGGTGGCCACTAGTATCCACCTGAATCAGTCCTCCCCCCTTAGGAAGAAATTGTCCCCATTGCATCAAGCTCCTCCATCAAATGGGGAAACTTCTGTTGAATCTGGCTCCTAGTGAGCCAATTGCCCTGGTGAAGAACCTATCCCACTTTGACAACTCGAGAGAGTTAGATGTTCGGATGGTAGGTGCCCTTCATCTTGGTGTCCATGATCTGATCAACTGTCGCATGTTGAATGTAGTCAGGATTGAGTTATGTAGGGGCCAAGTGCTCGGCCACATATGAAGTGTCCAGGAGTGGTAGAAAATAATATGGGCAAAGTAGTTCCACATTAAATTCTGGGTGTAAGCCAAGGAGAGGAGGAATACTTAATTCAAAATAATTCTCACCCACAATCTTGGTGATGGTGTAAGTCCCATATCGGAGTGGGTGGAGCTTCTGATGGAATCATGTCATATGCTCTTTCTACAAATGCAACCATATCTTATCGCCCACCTGAAACTTGTGTGGTACCCAATGTTGATCATGGCATTGCTTGTACTTGGTGTTGGATTTATGCAAAATATCATGAACTTTTTGTTGAATGCGATGGATTTTCTCAACAAATTTAGTCGCTTGATCAACCTCGGTCTGAGCATGGGAGGACTCTTCCTATGAAGCTATAATGGGCAAAGCTATGTCAATGGGGGCCAATGGTTGGAACCCTAACCACACCTGAAAAGGGTTTTGGTTGTTAATCCCTAGATAAATCCCCATGATATGTATAAAACCCTTTATTATGACCTAGATATTGAATTATTACATTTCTAGTAAGTCAGCTAGAACTCTTCTTTATATATATATATATATCAACGAGATCTAGTATTAGTATCATCTTATCTCATCTCATATTGTGTTCTGAAGTTTGTATATTGTAAAGGAGGGTTCCCCCTCAAAGTGCACTGAATTTTATTGATTTCTTATCATTTTTAAGGTGTTGGATCATAACATTTGGTATTAGAGCTCATTGATCCTAGGGTTTTTCTTCTCCAAAAAAGTCATTTTAGAATTTTCGCTATAACTTTTGTTCTAGGAGGATTTAGACTGTAAAAATCGGAGGTGATTCAAAATACATATCAAGGTATCTATTGTAAACATTTCAGCATCTGTTTCATCATACTTTTGGAGATACACCCTATGGAATATAGGGCATCTGACTTGTCCTATTAACTAGTCTCAAATAGGTGTTTTGGGTAAAATAGTCATACCATCTTCAAAAAGGATCCAAATTGAGTGAGACTAGTTGCATTGGATAGTGGACGGTATGTAGTATTTCTAGTACAATGTTTAGAATCATGTATCAAATATTGTGTGCGTGGAACGTTGTACAAGTACGCTCTCCTGGAAAGGCCAAACATTAGCAAGGTGTGGGGAAGTTACCATAACTTCCACTTGGCGCATCCAATTTAGATCAAACCTATGGAATTGAAGAGAGGACATATCAGAGGCCTACATAATGAAATTTCAGACTTAGAAGGGCCTAAATTTTATAGATACACCTGAAGGAAGGTCAGCCAGGAGGACAAGCTCCAAATTAAGGCTTTAAAAGGTACGTAACTTACAATTGGCATAACTTTTTTTTGGAAGATATTTTTCTGGTGATTCAAAAATTGTGAGGAGTATTATTATTATTACTCCATATGGGTCCCAAAAATGTTACAACACCTATTAAACCTCTAGAAGTCTCATCTATGACTCAAGAAGAAAATGAGGACATACATAACAAGTTGTCCAAATTGGAGGAAAAAATTAAGGATGTGAGTGACAAGTCTAATAATTAGGTAAACTCACAAACACAAATTCAAGTAATGTAAGGGAAGATGGATGGCATGGAAAACAATATGGAGGATATGAAAAACAAGATGGATGGTATGGAAAATAAGGTGGAGGAAAATAAGAATGACATAAAAAAAGAAATACAAAATTCCATGAAGGAAATGAAAAAGATGTCTTCCATGATCTTTCAAGCTCTAGATGAGAGATTCCCTAAAGGAGATATCAAAATGGAAGGGACTCATGAAAAGAAAGGTAGTACTCATGTTGAACAAAATGCCAATAATAAGCCATTTTCAACTAGTGAATATAACTCTAGTAGTGGAGTTAATTATGGTGGAGGTCCTAAATTCAACTTTCCCAAAATTGAATTAAAGAAGTTTGATGGTACAGAGGTCTTTACTTGGGTGAACCAAATAGAGCAATATTTTGAACTACATAACATTATGGATGATAAGAAAAGGATTCACGTAGCAACATTGAACTTTGAGATAAAACCATATCAATGGTATCAATGGATAGTGAAAAGGCATCCCCCTTTATATCACTACACTTGGGGTTTATTTACAAGAGACTTAGAAGCATAATATGGGAAAGTTTGGGAACAAGACTACTTCAGTCAATTGACAAGAATCAAGCACTTAGGTGATATTGAAGCTTATAATCCAGAATTCCAAGTATTGGCCACAAGGGTGGATAATATAAGTGATGAACACTTGTTGGAAGCTTACATGGATGGATTAAAATAAGACATTAAACATGAGACAACCTACAAGTATTTTGGAAGCTATGCAAAATGATCGTCATATTCATGCCAAAAATATAGCTACACTCAAGTCTAGAATTGGAAACAAATATAGTTTTGGGGGTCATAAGACAACCATACCTCAACCAACAAGGTTGACACCTCAACAAATAGATGAAAGAAGAGAAAAATGACTATGTTTCAATTGTGGCAACAAGTACAGTAAAGGGCATAAATGCGGTGAGAAGAAATTATTCTACATAGACTGTGAAGAGGAAGAAGATAGTGTACCTAAACCAACAAGGTTGGCACACAAAAAATGGATGAAAGAAGAGAGAAAGTAATATGTTTCAATTGTGACAACAAGTACAGTAAGGGGCATTAATGCAGTGAGAATAAATTATTCTACATAGACTGTGAAGAGGAAGAAGATCAAGAATTGGAACCGTCACAAACCCAAATCTAGAACAGACTACTCCAACAATATATTGTCATGCATTGGTCAGCATCATTACTCCACAAACCCTCAAGATACAAGGATACATCAAAAATAAAAAGGTAACAATATTGATTGATTCAGGTAGCACATATAATTTCATCAATTACAAATTAGCAAAATATATCAATTGCTTTGTATATCCTGCACCAGAGTTTCAAGTAATGATTGCAAATGGAGGTACCATAAATTGTTTAGGGGAATGCCATAGTATTAAGCTCAACATGTGGGAGTATTTTCTGGATATCCCCGTGATTTATATCCAAATGGGGGGTGTTGATGTTGTAATAGGGGTCCAGTGGTTAGAATCACTAGGAATAGTGGCCTTAGATTTTCAAAATATTTTTATGAGATTTTCCTCAAATGGAAAGGAAATTGAGCTTAGAGGTATCCAAGGGAAACCCTCTAAATTGATAAGCTCTAATAGCATGGAAAAATTACTCAAAAGGGACACCAGGGTGTAATTGCACAATTGTGCTCACTTGATGTTCAAACATCTATAGCCCAGCTCCATCAGATCTCCAAATAATTATTAAGAATCATTCCAAGGTATTTGGTGAAATTCTTAAGGGTCTTTCACCTACTCGATATCATGACCATGCTATTCATTTGCAACCAGGAAGTGTACCACCTAACATTAGGCCTTACAGGTATCCATATGCACAAAAGAGTGAGAATGAGCGCATGATCCAGGAAATGTTAGAGGTTGGCATCATTCAACATAGCCAAAGTTATTTCTCTTCATGAGTGGTGTTGGCTACAAAAAATTATGGTTCATGGTGTATGTGTCCAGATTATAGACAACTCAACAAAATGACCCTCAAAGATAAGTTTCCTATCACTGTCATTGATGAATTATTAGATGAATTACATGGAGCAAAATTGTTTACTAAGTTGGATCTTCGTTCGGGATATCATCAAATCATAATGAGGCAGGAAGACATTCCTAAAACATCTTTTAGAACACATGAAGGTCATTATGAATGTTTGGTTATGCCATTTGGACTGACTAATGCACCTTCAACATTTCAAATCTTGATGAATTCCATTTTCAAGCCCTTCCTTAGAAAATTTGTGTTAGTATTTCTTGATGACATACTAATCTACATCAAATATTGGGAAGAGCATGTACAACATGTTGACAGAGTATTACAACTATTGGAAGAGAAACAACTTTATGAAAATCCTTCCAAATGCTCCTTTGGGGTTCAAGAAGTGGAATATTTGGGTCATATTGTATATTATGAAGGTGTAAAAGTGGACCCTAAAAAAATTAAATCTATAAGGGAATGGCCAATTCCCAAAACCTTGAAGAAACTTAGAGGATTCTTAGGATTGGCAGGCTATTACCGCAAGTTTTTCAAGAACTATGGTCAAATAGCAGCACCCCTAACAACATTATTAAAGAAGGAAGCATGTTCTTGGATAGAAGAAGCAACCAAAGATTTTGAAAAACTTAAGGAGGCTATGTGTAAAACTCTAATCTTGGCCACACCTGATTTCACAAAAAACTTTATTGTGGAGTGTGATGCCTCAAGCCATGGAATTGGTGCAGTTTTAATGCAGGAAGGAAGGCCCCTTGCCTTTTAAAGCAGCCAACTTAAAGGAAATAACTTAGTCAAACTCATTTATGAAAAAAAAAAATGTTGCCCATACTATATGCAATTCAGAAATGGCGCCCCTACCTAATAGGAAGACACTTCAAGGTAAAAACAAATCATGACAGTTTGAAGTACTTTTTGGAGCAATGAATATCTTCAAAATAGCAACAAAAATGGGTTACAAAGATGTTGGGTTATGAATTTGAAATTATCTACAAAAAAGGAAAACATAATGTTGTGGCAGATGCCCTTTCCAAGAAAGAAGAAAAAACAAAAGGTTCACTATGTGTTATTTTTATCCCGCAATCAGATTGGGTGGAAGAAGCAAGGATAGAATGACATCAAGATCAAGAGGTATGCAAGATCATTCAAAAACTACACAAAGACCCAAGTTCAGTAGACAAGTTTGTATGGAAGAATGATTTGCTATGGTATCATGATCACCTATACTTATGTAAGAATTCCCGACTCAAACAGAAGATCCTTCTGGAATTGCACACTTCTCCTATAGGGGGGCATTTAGGATTCTTGAAAACATACCACAGGGTCAAGAAGGATTTTTTCTGGGAAGGTCTTAAAAATGATGTTCAAAATTTTTTGTCTGAATGTTTGGTCTACCAACATAATAAGGGAGGGACAATCAAGACTCCAGATCTCCTACAACCATTAGATATACCAAGCCAACGTTGGGAATAAGTTTTCATGGATTTTATTACAGGTTTACCAAAATCCGAAGGAAAGACCGTCATCATGGTAGTAGTGGATCGACTAACAAAGCATGCCCATTTTTTCTCTCTTTCTCATCCTTTTAAAGCAAGTACAGTAGCAGCAGCATTCATGGAAACAATTCAAAAACTACATGAAGTCCCCAAGATTATTGTAAGTGACAGAGACCCAATTTTCATGGGAAATTTTTGGACTGAATTATTTTATTGTTTGGGTACTCAATTGGCTCATAGTTCATATTACCACCCTCAATCTGATGGGAAAACTAAGATTGTGAATAAATGTCTAGAAGGATATCTTCGTTGCTTTGCATGTGATAAACAAACACAATGGGTCAAGTGGTTTCCCTTAGCGGAATAGTAGTACAACACATCCTTCCATACTTCATCAAAAATGTCCCCATTTCTAGAACTTTATGGATATCATCCTCCATCCATCACATCACCCTTGAAATGGAAAACAAAGGTTCAAGCGGTGGAGGACCACATAGGGAACCAACAAGAGGTCCTAAAACTCTTGAAGGACAACTTGGTTATGGCACAAAATAGGATGAAACAATAAGCATATCAACATCGCAGGGAAAGGGAATTTGAAGTGGGGGATTGGATATTTCTAAGGCTACAACCATACAAACAAATGTCCCTCAAGCAAAAAAATAAGGACAATAAACTAGCACTCAAATATTATGGCCCCTATAAGGTTTTGCAAATGATTGTAAGTATGGCTTACAAATTGGAGTTGCTTCCATCTTCACATGTGCATCCAGTATTCCATGTTTCTTTCTTAAAGAAGGTCATCAACAACAATATCACAGTCCAAACAATTTTACCAAAGCTCAATGAAGAAGGGAAAATCATACTAGAGCCATAAACAATCCTTGAAACAAGAATTAAGAAGATGAGAAATCGAGCAATTATAGAGTACCTCGTCAAATGGAAGAACCTACTAGTGGAAGAGGCGACATGGGAAGATGATTTCTTCGTGCAGAAGCATCCGTGATTAGACAAGTGTTGAGGACAACACTTGTTTGAAGGGGAGGGACATGTTAATCCCTAGACAAATCCCCATGATATGTATAAAACCTTTTATTATGCCCTAGATATTGAATTATTACATTTCTAGTAGGTCATCTAGAACCCTTGATTGCACCCTTTCATTATAATTGTAACCCTTTGTCTCCTATATATATATATATATATATATATATATCAAGGAGATATAGTATTGGGATCATCGTATCTCATCTCATATTATGTTCTGAAGTTTATATATTGTAAAGGAGGGCTCCCCCTCGAAGTGGACTGAATTTTATTGATTTCTTATCATTTTTAAGGTGTTGGATCATAACAGTGGCCAATAGAGTTGTGGAGGGCTCTGTCGTAACTATGTTGAACATAAGGAAGGCTATCTTCCCATGTGCATGGATGTTTGAAATTGTACATTCTCAATATATGGAAAATCATCTTGTTGACCACCTTTTTTTTTTCCATCAGTCTGCGAGTGGAAGGCAGTCGATTTGGTCAGCTTGGTGTCCACCATCAACCATAGGATGGACCAAAAAGTACTTAGGAACCTATTGTATCGATCTTAAATAATGGTCCGTGGGAGCCCAAAATGAACCCAAACACGTTTAAATAAGAGATTAGTGGTGGCCTTGGTTCTGATGCTCTTCTTGCAGGGTGCCAAAAATGCCATCTTATAGAATCAATCAACGACCATGAAGACACAGTCATTCCCATGCTTGGTTGAAGGTAGGCTGGACATTTAATCCATGGAGATGGACTCCCAAGGCATGTCGAGAGTAGGCAAAGAGGTGTATAGCCCCTATTATTTTATGGCGGGTTTGGCAATGGCGAGGGCAGTGCAAGATCTGATGTACTTGCAAACATCATGTCGAAGCTTCAGCCAATAAAAATGATTTTTTAGTACTACCACTATTTTTTCCACACCAAAGTGTCATGCCGATCGACTATAATGATATTCCCAAATAAACTTTGCACGCTCGCTTGAAGGAACACAGAGATAGCTCAGATGACATAGCAGTCCATCCTAGAGATGAAAGTCTGGAACTAGTTTGCTTGCATTCAATGTCTGATAGGGATCAACAAAGTTACAATCACTATTCTATGATTGTGGCCACCCATACTTCTCATTCCCATAGGATTTGTTAGTCCTTAACCTTTTTTTTGACTGATTGGGTGTCCTTAGTCCTTGTCCTACCCTTTTTCCATGATTTTTTATTAAACTATATTTTTCCCTTCTTAGCTTGAAAGCTTATTTTAAATCTTTTTATGCACTTTTTAAATGATTTTGAAGTTTTTGAAGATTAGGATATGATATGAAATCTTTCTATCACATCACTTGTCTTTTTCTCATTTAAATTTTCAAATTTTGTCAAAGTGGAAAGGGCGCTGCAAGAATAGTGTTATTCTTGCAGCACCAAGAATAATCATTGTTCTGCATGCACCACCCTACCCAGATCGTGTTCTAACGTTCAAAATTATTATTAGAGGATCTTCACATATCTATATGATCTATTTCATGATTGTTATTCTTATGATGACAGTTAAATCCAGAGGATCAATTTGTACTCGCCACCTCAACATCAAATCAACATGCCTGATTATCATTCCATATGAATGAAATAATTATCTATTTATTTTAGTATGTTTGTCATTCTACGCATGCTTTGTAGGTAAAGAGATAACTCTTAGTGTTCAACAACCCTCGAAAGTTGGAGATCAAACCCTCGATATTCTCAGAAATTGTCTGCAACATTGTATCAGTGTTATGGTGCCCAAAAAGAGTGGTCAAATAACCAGATTGGAACCTGAAGGGACATAATTGCTAGAATAATTTCCTCGTAAGTTCAAGGATGTTGGTTGTTTCGACTTCTTCTCGACATTCAAGGGTCATGAAGAGCATATCTCTATGATATTTGCTCAAAATTTTGATGGTTTTGAATCTGTAGTTGGTAAACTTTTGATGCATGTGTCAGAGCATTCCATAGCTAAAGCTTGCAGGTTACCAGTGTATGGGGAAAGATGGTGGAAGAAAGAAAATGTAGTTATGGAGTTTGTAAATCAGTTTTTAATTCCAGAAAAGCAAAAACCCAACTAGAGCCAGGGTATCCCACACAGTTGGGTGAGGAAAGAATGGCACACTGCCCTGTTGATTATCCACAGATAGATTACATGTCAAGGCAGATTTTATTTGGTCCATCTCTATCATATTAGACTGTTGATCCATGTAAATGGTGATTACCCTCTTAACCTACCCTATTTATTATTAAAAAAATTATCCAAGATGTCTAAGAGGATCCAGTCACATCCTTCCACAACAAAAAATAGTCTTTTTCATCAGGGTTTGATCAGAACGTTGGTAGTATTTTCCTTAAATGAAGTTCAGAGGTCTTGGGATTGGTTAATCCAGTCATTAAAACCTAATCTACAAGAAACTAAGTCTAAAATTGTCAAGGGGAAGAAACTTGTAAAAGAGAAACAAACCTCTCAAGCCACTGAGGTTTTGATGAAAGAAAATTCCCCTGCAACCAGGGTAACTCGTGCTTGCAAGAGAAAATTACAAACCCAGCAAGCTATTGGCGATTTTCCTATGGGTAAAATTAATGAGAAAGGAACTACCAGTCGAGGTAAGAAACTTAAAATGGAAGAAGAGGCTGACATCCATCTTGATCCAGATATGAAAAGGGAATTTGATGAACATGAATATTACATCACGAGTCCAGTTCATACTCCACCCAAATAGAAGCAACAACCTACAGGCAAGAAGACTTTGAAGGGTAAGAAAAAGAGTAAGAAGAAAACAAATGTACCTAAATATCCTAGAAGAAATTCTACCAAAGTTGCTAATAAATTCAGACTGAATTCAAAAGCCATGTTTCATCCTTCCATCAAGAAGGAGAACCTCATAATCATAGAATACAATTCAGAAGACTCCAAGAAAGAGATCAAAAAATAGGTTATGGCATATTCTTTACATAAAACAGAGAAAGAATCTGAAGAACCAAAGAAAATACCAGAAAAGAGAAAGAAAATTGCACAATACTCCAGAGGAATTGTGACTAGGGAGAATACAAAGTCAACTTCAGTATCTCAATGTACATTTAAAGGCATAGATGCAGTTAATGATGAGAGAAATTATCTTTTTCTAGAACTAGATCAGCTGCAAGATATTCCAGAAACCAAAGACTTAGAAAGCACAGATGAAGAAGACCTCAGTATTGGGCTATCTTCAAAATATGTAATTAAACTAAGAAAACCCCAAGCTTCAATAGATTTGAACTTACATGCCCCAGTAGAGGAATATCCAGAATTAAAGGTGGAAGCAAGGAAAGAAAAAGGCAGAGTAAAGGAGTTGTAGAGTATGATTAAGCAATTGAATAAAGAAAAATATTTTGTTGAGCAATGGAATGCTAAACAACAAGAAAAGATACAAGATTTCAAAAAGAAGAGGAAAGAGCAGAAGGCATTACTAAAGGAGGTAAGAGAATCCAATATAAGATTATATTGGCATAATGTTGTGCTAACAACTAAGCTCAAACAAAGAAACAACAAGGCTTCTACAGTCATCATACCATGATAATTCAAGGAAATTTTGCCTCAGTTTTGATTGTTCAATGTTATTACTCAGAAAGTAAAGATGAGAAGTTTGGTTCTTAGTGTTGGGTTCAAATGGAACTTTTTGATATCTCAGATGAATCAACTCAGCAAGATAGTATTCCTCTTTTTGTGGGATTTGCCATCTTTATAAAACTGTTTCCTAATCTATATTTGGATTGGTTGTTGAGCCTACTACAATATAGGCATTATAAGTACTCATGTGAGCTTTATTCTCCTAAGAAATAGTCATTGACATAATCCTATTGTAAAATTGTAAACTAAAAAATAGGATCCACGGGAGTACTCTGTGTGCTTTAAAAAGACACTGGAAAGATGGTATGTTGGTCGATTAGTTGGGCATTCAAGGACCTTTTTTGTAAAAAACTCCACTGTAAGACAAGACTATATTTCATATTGGTACTAAATGGAAAAGGCATGTTGATGGTCAGATCTTCTTTCATATCTTTATCTGTTTCTTTTCTTACTTGAATACATTTATTCTATTACAATGCATATGATTTCTTGATTGTGGGTGACACAGTGAACATTTTACTGTTTTTGTTCATAATTAAGATTGTTTCAAGTACATGTTCTTGTTTCTTAATGATATTTTGAAATAAGAAATCCATGTGTGAGTTGCAAAACTAGATACTCACATACCTTCCTTTCTTTATTTACCTTACCATCTGATCTATTAAAGTGACTAGCATTTACTAAACCAGTGGGATGTTTACTTTCTTTTATATTGAGTTATATGTTTATTTGAATCCTTGAACCAACTTTCAACCATTTTCTAAAAACCTATTCAGAAAACCCTTCATAAATACCATTGCAATAACCTGATGGTGCCTTAGCTTGCCCTCTCACAGTCAAGTGCAACTTTAGGGACTAATTCCTATATTGTAGTAGGCTCAACAGCCAATCCGAATATAGATTAGGAAAAAGTTTTATAAAACTGGAAAATCCCACAAAAAGCGGAATACTATCTTGCTGAGTTGATTCATCTGAGATATCAAAAAGTTCCATTTGAACCCATCACTAAGAACCAAACTGCTCATCTTTACTTTCTGAGTAATAGCATTGAACAATCAAAACTGAGGCATAATTTCCTTGAATTATCATGGTATGATGACTTCACAAGCCCTGGTGTCTCTGTGTTTGAGCTTAGTTGTTAGAACAACATTATTCCAATATAAACTTATATTGGATTCTCTTACCTCCTTTAGTAATGCCTTCTGCTCTTTCCTCTTATTTTTTAAATCTTGTATATTTTCTTGTTGTTTAGCATTCCATTGCTCAACAAAAGATTGTTCTTTCTTCAATTGCTTAATCATACTCTGCAACTCCTTTACGTTGTCTTTTTCTTTCCTTTCTTCCACCTTGAATTATGGATATTCCTCTACTAGGGCAGGTAAGTTCAAATCTATTGAAGCTTGGGGTTCCTTAGTTTAATTACATATTTTGAAGATATCCCAATACTAAGGTCTTCTTCATCTGTGCTTTCTGAGTCTTTGGTTTCTGGAAGATCTTGCAGCTGATCTAGTTCTAGAAAAATATCATTTCTCTCATCATTAACTGCATCTATGCAATTAAATGTAAATTCAGATACTGTAACTGGCTTTGTAGTTTCCTTGGTCACAGGTCTTCTAGAGTACTGTGCAATCAACTTTCCCTTTTCTAGTCTTTTCTTTTGTTCCTTAGATTATTTCTATGTTTTACGTAAAGAAGATGCCACAACCTGTTTTTTGATCTCTTTCTTGGAGTCTGTTGATGGGCGAAAATGACCGTCCGTCAACTGAGAGAGTGGAACCGGTCCGGGGTTGTCCAAATAACCCAAGCCGTTTGGAATGAACCACCCTGACGGGTTTAACGGCTCCATTGGCCGCTCTAAGATCCTAATAAAACCAAGGAGAAAACTAATCTAAATTAACTAATCTATCTAAAACAAATAAAACTAACTAAACTAACTAAAACAAACTAAATACAAGAAACTAAACTAACTAAAACTAAATAAAAACAACTAATACACTAATCTAATTAAAACAAACTACTATATAAACTAAAACTAAATACAAATTACACTTACTATTACACTAATTCTACTAAATAATCGTCCAGCTACTAGTTATAATACAGCTTATTCACAAATATACAATATACACAACTGGCAGATTTACATAAAACCTGTAAAACTCATGTGCTTTCTGCCCTAAGACAGCAAGATATGTTTTTTGATTTTTATATTTTATGAAAAAGAAATAAAACTTACTGAAATTAAACGATCTAATATATTAAACACATATATCTAAACAAACAAATGAAAAACTGACCTGGAAATGCTCCAAGTCTGCCCTGTGTATGATGACTTCAAAGCTGGTCGGAGGATGGAAACTCGCACCGGTTAGTCCATAAGATTCTCGTAAACGATAGGCTATGCTGCTCTTTGAGTTGTTAATAGGACAAACAAGACATAAAAAATCATAACAATCTTATGATTTATAAATCTCTGCAATAAGGGAAACCTGTTATGCAAAAACTTATATTTGATAATTCAATCAATGAAGAAGATAAACCTGTCATTCACATCATTCTGGTGAATTAAGCAATTGTTATGTCCTTTATACACTTGGAAGAGAAAAGCAGATATGGATAACAATGATTAAATTATACCATTTGCAACAGATCAAGATATCTAAAGTAATTAAATTAACCATAACAAAATTGATATACACAACATGAAACAAAATATTGATATAATGAAAAGCTAGTTTGTAACAAAACACCAAATTACGCCTCGGTCGTATTAAAACTCCATATCCTTGTTCTCCTCAGTTTTGGGAGAACAAGGATATGGATGAACATTATTACAAAAAATCATAAGTATATATAAGTCTCTCCACAAGGTAAAGCCTCCCTGTGGATAATATCTTGTTTGTCAGAGATATCCAAAAATCAACTAAACTAGGAAACTAAAATGCAAGTGAAATATTCCAAATATCTTCTAACTACTCATCCAATCCAATGCAATTTCTAATTGACTGTAATGGACCAAAAATAACAAGTTAGATATATATTTTATTAAAAATGGTAAAATCTAATCATAGACTAGGCTATGAGAATCATCACGGTCTATGGTGAGACCTAGTAGTGGACACATTTTTAAATTTATTAAAACTAGCAAATTATTCAAGCAAATGGCTGATTACTAATTAAAATCAAAGCAAATCATTTAATCACAACAAACCAAAGCTTTTATGCTAATTTAGAACAAACAAAATCTTAATTGAATCTATTTCAATCAAAACAAATATCAAAATAAAATCTTTGGTATGAATGCAAATCATATACAAAATCAATCCATATAGAGGTAAAACTCCTACATCCATCTGTTTTTCATATCAATAGGAAATCCATCTAGAATTGAGTGTGAGGGAATTAAAGATGATGAAAAATCTTGCCACAGATCAAGCATACACCAATTCCGCGCGGCTTAGTGAGGACAATTAGATTGAAATCACACCACTCCTAAAGGAAGCCGCAGCACCAATTGCGCACCTACAACACTTTGTAAGAGAGGTCTGCCAATATAAAATTCTGAACAATTTCTGCCAAAGGTACCATGGATGGCCACAAGCTATGGCTCCAGCGGTGATCAACAAAGGCTATGCAATTTGTCCAAAGGCTTACGGAGGATTGATATTACACGGTGACAAATTTACCAAGACAAATCTTTTTGAAGCAGCAATTGCTTCCAAACATTGTCATGTCATTTTGTGCTTCTCTTGTGTGCGTATTGATTTTGTTTCCTCTTCATGGAACCTACGCTGATTATTGAAAAGCTCTTGGTCCATATCTATCAACATCATTCTCACATTCCATTTCTATATCCCACATTTTGGTAATCCTGCGGTTCAATGTCGACCCATTTGGTGGGCTGTCAAGATCTGTATTACTGCATTGATCCAAACCAAAAATGTCAATCTGAATAAAACAGCATGACTCACAGTCTCCACTAGGGTTATAATCAAAACCACTACACTCCACGCTTTCATAAGCAGAAATTTGAGTGTCATCATTATCATCTTCTTCATCCTTAAAGTCGGCAAATTGTTGTGTATAATCATTTACATTGATTTCAGAGATAGATCCATTCCCAAGGGTTCTTGAAATAGTGTTGTGCTCTTCTTTCATTTCACCTTTGTGACTTGAATCAAACTCTAATGATGATCCACCTGGTAGACCAGCAGATTCTTGATGACCAATGCAATGAGAGCCCCGAGCATTTGGTGGAATAACACATTGATTTTCACTATCCTTAGTTTCATTGTACTTGGAACAATGACTTGCTTCAACATCATGGGCAGAATCATCAACATAATTTCCATCATTGACATCCTCGGCCTCTGGAAATGTGAACTGTTCAGGCAGCGCCCAATTTTTCGAAACAAGGGTACCATACACCTCTGAAAATCAGTTGCTTGGGTGGCTTCCGAAGTATCATGTTTACAATAATATAGGATGTCGTTGGATGGACAAAAGTGCAAGTGTAGCACATGAGATCACCACATAATATATTGAGAACTATGCAAATCTTTGTCATGTGTTACATTTAACTTGAAATGTATCATGTAAAGCACCCACAAAGCATATATCATATATCAAAACAAGACTGCAATACACCCTCAATGTTAAGAATATAGTAGTAAGCTCCTGAGATTTACTTGATAAGCACACCTGTTCCTTGTCATGTAGATGTAAAAAGAAATGCTAGCAGACTGGTTGAATGCCCTTTGAATTAATCAAGGGTTTAGCAAGATGCAAAGACACATGGTTGGGAGAGTGAAAGAGATGTTGTGGCCCAGGGCTGGAGAAAACATTTCAACACACACAAACACATACCAAAGCGTTCCTTGACCATTGAGGAGATCTGAAAAATGACCTCTAAAATGAGAGATATATCTCTGTAATGGCTCACTTTCTAAAGAAAGCGCTCATGGCAAGGTAAAGGGGCTAAAAGCGGTTCTGGGTTTTCAACGGTTTGAGCTAATTCAAATCCCTTTGCCCATAAACTCCGCGCAAACAATTTCACGAGGGGGCAATTACGGGGTATTCTTCTCTGGCAATAATGAAGCCAAAACTAATTCTGAACACCGGGGGGTTTGAATTACCGCTCTAGGGAAGAACGTAGGTGATAGGCTAAGGGATAAGGGTTTGAATAGAGTGGGCTCAGAGATTTTCCAAAGAATCAACAGAGGTAACTCGTCAAGGATGCGGGCATTAATGCAAAGTGTGCAAAGGTGGTAGAGTTGTTTACCGCCATGCATAAGAGAGTTATTATGAAAGTACAATCGCCGGCTTATAGTTGTTCTACCCATTAAAGCATAGTTCAACCGTTAAGCCATGTGCACAAACAATGAAATCGAATGGATATGTGCATACCAGTGTGCGCAAGTGTTATACCATAAGGTTTAAAATTTCGACATATAAATCAAAACCCAATATTAAACATGCTTGATGTATAGAATCAAAAGTTTATCAAAGTGCCAAACGAATTTCGTATAGTCGACAAACCAAATTTATGAAAAGATTATCATAAAGGATTATATCACATGTATAAAAAAGTTTAATCAAAGCCTTGCATAGTTCAACCATTAAGCCATGTGCACAAACAATGAAATCGAATGGATATGTGCATACCAATGTGCGCAAGTGTTATACCATAACGTTTCCAAATCCGACATATAAATCAAAACCCAATATTAAACATGCGCCAATGTATAGAATCAAAAGTTTATCAAAGTGCCAAACGAATTTCGTATAGTCGACAAACCAAATTTATGAAAAGATTATCATAAGGATTATATCACATGTATAAAAAAGTTTAATCAAAGCCTTATGTATTTTCAAAGATTTAATGATTAGGCAAGTCATGTAAAGTTCAAATCCAAAGATTAATGTATTGTAAACTCAATGAAACACAATCCCACAATCAATATAAGAATGACCAGTGAATACAGTTCGAAAATTCTTTCAGCTACACAATGATAAACAAAGGTAAGCGCAATAAGGACATTGATTAAGAAAAATCATGACAGTTCAGATAGTGATCAAAATGTGACCTCGAAAGGGGAAGTTTTCATGCTTACAATAGTGAAAACTTTACGAAGACAAATGTACAAAAGTCTCAAGAAATGAAAGTTTCGTCTATTTGAAAAACGCAATGAAAACTTGAAGTTCGCAAGACATAGGTGTAGGCAGCTTATAGGGCAATAGAAAAAATTGTATTGGCTGCCAACAATGGCGACACACTGGTAGAAGCAGTTATCTCTATCAAAAGAAATAAATTCAGATTAGGACAACAAAGAAAATTTCAACTCAACAACAACAACCAGAAAATTGTACAAACATCATCATTCACCATCTTTTCCAGCAGTGTTTCAAAAGATGAAAACCAATAACAGTCTTAAGATCAGCAAGTCACGAT
>SNQJ01S0093208.1:22377-54575 GCA_010110895.2 Picea sitchensis
AATCCGACATATAAATCAAAACCCAATATTAAACATGCGCCAATGTATATAATCAAAAGTTTATCAAAGTGCCAAACGAATTTCGTATAGTCGACAAGCCAAATTTATGAAAAGATTATCATAAGGATTATATCACATGTATAAAAAAGTTTAATCAAAGCCTTATGTATTTTCAAAGATTTAATGATTAGGCAAGTCATGTAAAGTTCAAATCCAAAGATTAATGTATTGCAAACTCAATGAAACACAATCCCACAATCAATATAAGAATGACCAGTGAATACAGTTCGAAAATTCTTTCAGCTACACAATGATAAACAAAGGTAAGCGCAGTAAGCACATTGATTAAGAAAAATCATGACAGTTCAGATAGTGATCAAAATGTGACCTCGAAAGGGGAAGTTTTCATGCTTATAGTCGTGAAAACTTTACGAAGAGAAATGTACAAAAGTCTCAAGAAATGAAAGTTTCGTCTATTTGAAAAACGCGACGAAAACTTGAAGTTCGCAAGACATAGGTGTAGGCAGCTTATAGGGCAATAGAAAAAATTGTATTGGCCGCCAACAGAGTCTTATGAATTGTCTTCTATGATTATGAGGTTCTCCTTCTTGATGGAAGGATGAAACATGGCTTTTGAATTCAGCCTGAATTTATTAGCAGCTCTGGTAGAATTTCTTCTAGGATATTGAGGTACAGGTGTTTTCTTCTTACTTTGTTTCTTACCCTTTGTAGTCTTCTTGCATGTAGGTTGTTGCTTCTGTTTGGATGGAGTTTGAATTGGACTTGTGATGTAATCTTCATGTTCATCAAATTCCCTTTGTATATCTAGATCAAGATGGATGTTAGCCTCTTCATCCATTTTAAGTTTCTTACCTCGCCTGGTAGTGCCTTTCTCATTAATTTTACCCATAGGAAAATCACCAATAGCTTGTTGAGTTTGTAATTTTCTCTTGCCAGCACGAGTTACCCTAGTTGCAGGGGAATTTTCTTTCATCAAAACCTCAGTGGCTTGAGAGGTCTATTTCTCTTTTATAGGTTTCTTCTCCTTGACAGTTTTAGACTTAGTTTCCTGTAGATTAGGTTTTAATGACTAGATTAACCAGTCCCAAGGACTCTGAACTTCATTTAAGGAAAAGACTACCAACGTTCTGATCAACCCCTGATGAAAAAGACTATTTTTTTTCGTGGCAGGATGTGACTGGATCCTCTTAGACATCTTGGATAAACTTTTTAATAATAAATAGGGTAGGTTAAGAGGGTAATCACCATTTACATGGATCAATAGTCTAATATGATAGAGATGAGCCACAGAAAATATGTCTTCACATGTAATGTACCTGTGGATAATCAATAGGTAAGTGTGTCATTCTTTCCTCACCCAGCTGTGTGGGATACCTTGGCTCCAGTTGGGGTTTTTCTTTTATGGAATTAAAAACTGATTTACAACCTCCATAACTACATTTTCTTTCTTCCACCATCTTTCCCCATTTACTGGTAACCTGCAAGATTTAGCTATGGAATGCTCTGTCACGTGAATTAGAAGTTTACCAACTACGGATTCAAAACCATCAAAATTTTGAGCAAATATCATAGAGATCTGCTCGTCATGACCCTGGAATGTCGAGAAGAATTCGAGCCAATCAACATCCTTGAACGTATGTGCCATCTAAGGAAATGATTCTAGCAATTTTGTCTCTTCAGGTTCCAATCTGGTTATCTGACCACTCTTTTTGGGCGCCATAACACTGATACAATGCTGCAGACAATTTCTGAGAATATTGAGGGTTTGATATCCAACTTTCAAGTGTTGTTGAAAACTAAGAGTTATCCCTTTACCTGCAAAGCATGCGTAGAATGACATACATACTAAAAAAAACAAATAACGATTTCATTCATATGGAATGATAATTAGGCGTGTTGATTTGATGTTGAGGTGGCGAGTACAGATCGATCCCCTGGATTTAGTTGTCATCATAAGAATAAAAATCCTGAAATAGATCATATAGAGATGTTCAAATCCTCTAATAATGATTTTGAACGTTAGAACACGATCTGGGTAGGGTGGTGCATGCAGAACAATGATTATTCATGGCTCTGCAAGAATAGCGCTATTCTTCCAGCGCCCTTTCCACTTTGAAAAAATTTGAAAATTCAGATGAGGAAAAGACAAGTGATGTGATAGAAATATTTCATATCATATCTGAATCTTCAAAAACTTCAAAATCATTTAAAAAGTGGATAAAAATATTTTAAATAAGATTTCAAGCTAAGAAGGGAAAAACAAAGTTTAATAAAAAATCATGGAAAAAGGGTAGGACAGGGACTAAGGACACCCAATCAGTCAAAAACAAGGTTAAGGACTAACACTGGCCTTCTTGGGATAAAGTTTCATGATGAAGCTTTAAGAACTGCTGACCAATGCCTTCATATCCTTCTGATTCACTTTATTTCCCTGTTCTGTCATCCTTTATTCAAAACCACAAAACTGTAAGGAAACAATTTCATTGGGTATATGGAGTCTTTATTTGAGCTTAAAAAGCAAATCCTACTGTACAAACTAAACTCTCTGACTGATTTTAAAGGAAATAATGTTTCAGGAATCTCCCATTTACTGGGCCTCCTAAAATCTCACTATCATCCAAATTATGTAAGAGAAAGGTATTTTTGTTCATGACCCTGACTACTTTGAAAGGACCATACCATAAGTTGTCAAACTTACCATGTTTAGCTTTGTCCTCTCTTCTAGCATCCCATCTCAATACAAGACTCCCTCTTGGAAAATATCCTTCTTTGTCTTTTTATCAAAATTTTCTTTGACTATGCTCTGATGAATAACAACTTTCCGATCCAGTTTTTCTCTAGTCTATTGAACCTCTATCATTTGGAAAACTCTCCTTTGAATGTCATTGGGTTCTTCTAACTCCTCTTGCAAAAATTTAAGAACAAGTAAACCCAATTGAGTTGGAAAGATAGCCTCTATTACGTACACCATTTCGAAAGGGGAAGTTCCAATAGATTTCTTATTACTGATCCGATCAGCCCATAGGGAAAATTTTAATTTGGAATCCCATGACCTTTTGTTTTTTGTAAGTAATTTTTTGATAATCCTTATGAGGCTTTTATTGGATGATTTTGCTAACCCATTGCCTTGGGGATAGTAAGGAGTGGAATGGACCAATTTGATGTTATATTTATTGCAAAAATCAATCATTGAATTTGATTTGAAAGCTTGAGCATTGTCAGTAACCAACTTCTTAGGACAACCAAATCTAGAAAAAATATGCCCTTCAAGAAAATCCATGATTACCTTGTCTGTTGCATTTCGGGTTGGGATTGCTTCAATCCACTTGGTAAAGTAATCTATGTTTGTGAGTATCCATTTATGTTGTTTAGAAGAGGGAGGATGAATTTCTCCAATGAAGTCTAGGCCCCACTGTTGAAAAGGTCCATGAGCTATGATGGGTTTTAAAAGTAGAGACATAATTTTATGTTTTCCCGCAAAATTTTGACATGGTTCACATGCCCTCACCTGAGTAAATATGTCAAAAACCAGTACAAGCCAATAGTAGTCTGCTCTTAAAATTTTGAAAGCAGTGGCTTTCCAATGGTGATGTCCCCCACAAACACCTTGGTGTAAATCACAAAAAATATGTTTTGCTTCCTCTTCATCAACACACCTTAACAAAATTCCATTAGGATCTTTCCAAAACAAGATTTGATCAATAATGCAATATTTCACTGATTTCAATTTAAGTGATATGAATTTGGATTTATCTAAATCAGGAGGAGACTGAAGATTTAGCAGAAAAAATATAACATCTTTGTACCATGGTGAGGAAAAATATTTGTTGCTTACCTGTGAGCCAGTTTCCTCAATATGAAATGATGAATTATGTGATTCGCTGGAGAAATGATATAATCCAATTGCTTTGCAATTTGACTCTGTCATCAATTTGGCAAGGCCTTGTCCTTTTATTAACTGAGTGGGCTTTATATTCAAGTTGTATTCCAGAATTTTAGTTATCCACTTGCCCCTCTTTCCTTCACAATCAGGTTGGACCAAAATTTCTTTAACTGCACTACTTGGAACATATGCAGTAATCTCAGATTGTAGGACATATACCCTGAAAGATTTTAAAGCCTTCACCAGAGCATATGCATGTTTTTCTATAATATCATATTTTAGTTCAAAATCCCTGAGAGTCTTTCTAAAGAAAGAGATAGGTTGTTCATACCCCTGGCCATTTCTTTGTAAGAGAACAACAACTATATTGTCTTCAGAGGCAAATGAAAAAATTAAAAACTCCTTAGAGTAATTAGGGTTGATGAGGACAGGTGCCTGGATTAGAGCCTGCTTAATCTTTTCAAAATATTCTTTTGCTTCTAGTATCCATTTTATTTATGCATCCTTCTTTAACATATCAGTGATATACTTGATGATTTCTGCAAAATTTGGTATAAATCTTCTTAAGAAATTGATTTTACCTATGAAAGATTGGATGGACTTCTTATTTATTGGAATGTCTATCTGTTGAATGGCCTTTACTCTTTCAAGATCTATCTTGATTCCTTCTGGTGAAACAACATGTCCTAAAAGTTTTCCTTCTTCCATGGAAAAATGAGATTTTTTAGGGTTTAATGATATACCATATCTCCTGCATTTTTCAAATGTTTGCTTCAAGTGTTGCAAGTGTTCATCATTAGAAGTTGAGAACACAGTAATATCATCAAGATAAATAACCATAAATCTGTCTTTCTCACCAACAAATGCAATATCCATAGCTCTATGAAATGTTGCTCCTACATTCATTAATCCAAAAGGCATCTCTTCATACATGAAAGTGCCCCAGGGAGTGGTAAAAGTTGTCTTCTTCTTATCTTCCTCCATCACTGATATATGATTATACCCTGAATAGCCATCAACCATAGAAATTCTCTTTGCCCCTACTACTCTTTGTAGAATATGATCCATTTTAGGTAATGAATAATTGTCCTTAACTCTCCATTCTTTTTCCTAGCAGGTACTAAATTAGCTACCCACTCTGAGTATCTCAGTGGTACTATAATTTTAGCATCCAACAACCTTTTCAGTTCTTTTTCAGTTATAGGTAGCAACAATGCATTGACTTGTCTAGATTTTTGCTTAAAAGGTTTGAATCCAGGCTTTAAAAGAATCTTCTGCTGCATAATCTCTGTATCAAAACCCTTAAGGTATTCATAAGACAAGGCAAAAACATCTGAAAATTGTTTCATCAAATTGACATACATGTCTCTCTGTTTTTCTGACAATTTTCTGGATAATCTCACCATCCTGGGATTTGAATCTGGACTGATATCATAGTCTACCACTTTAGCCTCCTCTGTTTGAATAACATATTTTCTTGAAACATCATTATGGTCAAATAATCTCTCAAGTGGAACCAGGCCCTTTGGCGGATGATTTGTTTTCAACTCAATGATTTTATGACCAGCAACACTGTCTTGAAGGACATGTGTAGCAAGAACTTCCACGTCATCATTTTCATTATCTTGATCTATTGAGATATTAGAAAACTCATCAATGGTCTCCAAAAACCTTTGAATTTCCTAATCATCTTTAAAAACTTGACAGTTTTTTATGTTATCTGGTATTGAGGTTTTGTGTCTTACCTCAATCTCAAACCTTAAATTGGAAAAAATGGGAGTTCTGAAATTATTGGGTGCAAGTTCTAAAGAATATTCCTACTGATTCAAATTTATGTGTACAAAAGTGATATTGAAGGCCAAAAAGAAATTATCAACAAAGTCCCACAGTTCATTTCTATACGGGTGTAACCTTTGTTGTTTGGTTTGATAAATGTTTTTGATCTGATGGATGATAAGCTATGAATCTCCAAAAACAGAAATTTTATCTATGCCCATATTTTTAGCAGCTTTCAATCCTAGGAGCAGAGCTTCATATTTACTGATGTTGTTGGTTGTATCAAATTCCAATTTGTATGACAGAGGAACAAATTCTTTGGTAGGAGAAATAAAAAAAAATTGAGCCCTAGAGCCTTCTTTGGAACAAGCCCCATCAAAGAACATTTTCCAGACTAGGTTTTCTGCATTTTCTTCAACTGTAGGTATGATTTTTCTGACTGCTATTTCAGCTATCTGGTCACCAATGTGAAAATAAGAAGAACCAAGTTCATATTCTACAACATATATGGGATGATTACCAGGATCTTCATGATCACTTACCAAGCAAGCTAGCGTCACTTCCCTGTACAGTCTTCGATGTTCTGCACCAAACACAGGTATGGTAGCATAACTGAGATCCATTTGTAGCGTGCCTCCTACTTTTTTAGCCCATGATCTTGACAGAAGCATCCCAAATTTAGGAGGTATGTCAGCCACAATTACATCCAACACCACACTTTTCATAGATAATTGAGATAAAGTAACAACCATGTCTTTAATGACTCCCATACATTTAACTTTCCTGGAGTCAAATGAATATAGGTCTAGATAAGGCTTAGAGATGTATAAACCTAATTCATCCATTACCACTTTTGGCATGAAATTGTGTGAAGCTCTTGAATCCATTAAACAGTTATGTAATATTTTGTCATGAATGTTCATAGATATGTAGAAGGGAGGAGAAGCATCAGACATGTCTTCAATATGAGGTCCAATGGTAATGGCAGGGTTTTCATCTTCAAGATTTATAGTATCTGAAAAAGTAACATGAGCAGGAGGTTGCAATGCTTTGAGAACATATTTTCTAAAAGGATCAGTTTTCATCAATTCTACCAGAGGTGTGGGAATTTTAATTTTATTAATTTTGTTTTCCAAAATGAAAGAAGAAACAAACTTCTTAGTTTCCTTCACCTTTGTAGTGCTAACCTTGACAGGTTGCTTTGGTTGTTGATCAGTTTTAACCCCTGAACTTTCTTTACTAACCCATGATTTGACTAAAGCATTAGTATTTTTAGTTGGAACAGGTATATCCACCTTTGGTGTATTTGATCTAGACCTAATATCATATTTTTTTTATTTTAGGTTCTTTCTGGATAATTTCTTCACCATCCTCTTCCTCAAACTGATTTAGTATAAGAGAATCTTCATAATCTTGTTGTTTCAAATGAGTGGGAGGTAGTTCTGTATCATTTAAATGAATTATAGGATTGTCTTCGGTGTCATCAATTTCTTCAACTTCCTTTACTGCATTATTTTGAAAAGGAGGCAAACCTTTCTGATCTTCTTGATTTCTCCTTTCTCTGGGCAAAATTTGAGGGACATTGGTAGGCCTCCTAAAGTGGTTAGGATTTATGTATCCACCTTCCTGTGTAGGTTTTCTAGGTTGTTTTGTTTCCATCTTCAGCCTGACCATTTCAGATGTCAAGGTTTTCAACATTTTGGCCATTTCATCCATCTTAGAATCAGATGTTGTATGAGAAGAAGAAGGGAGTTCTTCTATCTTTTTTTTCTTTTCTCTATCACCCCTAAACTTCAATTTCTCTGCTTCCAGTCTATTATATTCTACTTCAATGGATGCTTCCTACATCAGATGCAGAGTAGCAGATCTTCTTTCTCTCAACAACAGAGAAAACTCATCATCAAAGGCATTGGCAAAAGTAATTTTGGCTGATGTATCTGTGGGTTTGATTTCATCTGGAATTTTACTATACATTTTATTAAATCTTTTGGTAAAATCAGATATAGATTCTGCTTGTTTTAATTTCAAAGCACCAAACTCAGTGATGTAATACAAGTAGTCTTTCTTATCTCCCCAGTGTCTTAAAAATGTATCATCCAGTGCATCAATATCAGCAATTGAATTGGGAGACAGGCTTCTAAAACATTTCCTTGTCTCTCCATCTAAACTCTGCACAAAAAGTCTCATCCAAACATCTGCATGCTCCACATTAAAATTATCTGCAAAACTGTAGAAAGAGTTTAAGTGTTTTTCAGTAGTAACTTCTCCCTCTCCATTGAATCTTGGTAAATACTTCATATAATCATTAGGTGGGAAGGCATACAAAACTTGTGGTAAATTTAAAGGTGCATATATGGATGAAACAATTGCATCCATCCTATTCATAGACATATTTATCACAATGGGTGTTTGAACTGTCGGAGTGAGCAAAACTGGTGATGTAGAAAGAGAAACAGTTCCCTGGGTGGAGCAACTTAATTGGGTTGATATAAGTTTTTGATCTTCAACTAAAGATATCAGAGGTTTCTTATCTGAACCAGAGTACATTGAAGGTTCTAGAAACAAAGGATTTTCAAAGGAATAATAATGTGGCTTATTCTCTTCAGAAGAACTGGATTGAGGTGATGATGAGAGTGTATCTAGTTCACTTTTAATATCTTTCAGAAAGTCTTTCAAAGATTTGGCTATAGATAAGATATTTATTTGTTCTTCTTCAATGAACTCAACAAACAATTTCCATTGATCTAAATTCAATTATGAGATAGTCGAAGCGAAAGAAACAATTGAAGGTTCAACAATAGGCTTTGTTTCACTCTCAGGAATAACTTCTTCAATTGGAAAGATGTTGACAGTTTCATAAGACTATCCTTGAGTACTTGTAGAAGAAATTTTTTCTTTTGAAAGAGAGGACTGTCCAGGAGTGTTTTTAGATTTTCTCAATAACTTTTCAGGATCTGACACTGCTGCAACAAGCTTAGGATCTGGGTTTTTTTCTGGTCACTTGTTTCTTTGTAGAGGATGAGGAAGTTGGAGGAGTTTTAAGTCCTTTGATTTCTCTTTTACGAGCCAGAATTACTACAGAGGAGTCGCTAGGTGAAAAATACACAGTCTCATGTAATTGTCCAAATTCTTGTCCACCTTCAAGATTTAGATCTGATCTTGTCGTTCTCCTAGGGAAAATATCTTCGTTCCTTCGTCCCTGACAACAGCGCCAAAATATGTTAGTCCCTAAAGTTGCACTTGACTGTGTGAGGGAAATCTAGGGCATCATCAGGTTATTGCAATGGTATTTATGAAGGGTTTTCTGAATAGGTTTTTAGAAAATGGTTGAAAGTTGGTTCAAGGATTCAAATAAACATATAACTCAATATAAAACTAAGTAAACATCCCACTGGTTTAGTAAATAGTAGTCACTTTAATAGATCATATGGCAAGGTAAATAAAGAAAGGAAGGTATGTGAGTATCTAGTTTGTCAACTCACACATGGATTTCTTATTTCAAAATATCATTAAGAAACAAGAACATGTACTTGAAACAATCTTAATTATGAACAAAAACAATAAAATGTTCACTGTGTCACCTACAATCAAGAAATCATATGCATTGCAACAGAATAAATGTATTCAAGTAAGAAAAGAAACAGATAAAGATATGAAAGAAGATCAAACCATCAACATGCCTTTTCCATTTAGTACCAATATGAAATATAGTCTTGTCTTACAGTGGATTTTTTTACAAAAAAGGTCCTTGAATGCCCAACTAATTGATCAACATACAATCTTTACAGTGTCTTTTTAAAGCACACAGAGTACTCCTGTAGATCCTATTTTTTGGTTTACAGTTTTACAATGGGATTATGCCAATGACTATTTTCTAGGAGAATAAAGCTCATACGAGCACTTCTAATTCCTATATTGTAGTAGGTTCAACAACCAATCCGAATATAGATTAGGAAACAATTTTATAAAACTGGCAAATCCCACAAAAAGAGGAATACTATCTTGCTAGGTTGATTCATCTGAGATATCAAAAAGTTCCATTTGAACCCAACACTAAGAACCAAACTGCTCATCTGTACTTTCTGAGTAATAGCATTGAACAATCAAAACGGAGGCATAATTTCCTTGAATTATCCTGGTATGATGACTGCAGAAGCCATGGTGTCTCTTTGTTTGAGCTTAGTTTTTAGCACAACATTATGCCAATATAATATTTTATTGGATTCTCTTTCCTCCTTTAGTAATGCCTTCTTCTCTTTCCTCTTCTTTTTGAAATATTGTATATTTTCTTGTTGTTTAGCATTTCCTTGCTCAACAAAAGATTTGTATTTCTTCAATTGCTTAATCATACTATGCAGCTCCTTTACTCTGTCTTTTTCTTTCTTTGCTTCCACCTTGAATTCTGGAAATTCCTCTACTGGGGCAGGTAAGTTCAAATCTATTGAAGCTTGGGGTTTCTTAGTTTAATTACATATTTTGAACATAGCCCAGTACTAAGGTCTTCTTCATCTGTGCTTTCTGAGTCTTTGGTTTCTGGAAGATCTTGCAGCTGATATAGTTCTGGAAAAAGATCATTTATGTCGTCATTAACTGCATCTATGCCTTTAAATGTAGATTCAAATACTGAAGCTGACTTTGTAGTTTCCTTGGTCACAGGTCTTCTAGAGTACTATGCAATCCGCTTTCCCTTTTCTGTTCTTTTCTTCTGTTCCTCACATTCCTTCTCTGTTTTATGTAAAGAAGATGCCACAACCTATTTTTTGATCTCTTTCTTGGAGTCTTTTGAAAATGTCTTCTATGATTATGAGGTTCTCCTTCTTGATGGAAGGATGAAACATGGCTTTTGAATTCAAACTGAATTTATTAGCAGCTCTGATAGAATTTCTTCTAGGATATTTAGGTACAAGTGTTTTCTTCTTACTTTGTTTCTTACCCTTCGCAGTCTTCTTTCCTGTAGGTTGTTGCTTCTGTTTGGCTGGAGTTTGAACTAGACTTGTGATGTAATCTTCATGTTTATCAAATTCCCTTTTTATATCTAGATCAATATGGGTGTCAACCTCTTCATCCATTTTAATTTCCTACCTCGACTGGTAGTGCCTTTCTCATTAATTTTACCCATAGGAAAATCACCGATAGCTTGTTGGGTTTGTAATTTTCTCTTGCAGCACGAGTTACCATGGCTGCAGGGGAATTTTCTTTCATCAAAACCTCAGTGTCTTGAGAGGTATGTTTCTCTTTTACAGGTTTCTTCTCCTTGACAGTTTTAGACTTAGTTGCCCGTAGATTAGGTTTTAACGACTGGATTAACTGGTCCCAAGACCTCTGAACTTCATTTAAGGAAAATAATACCAACGTTCTGATCAACCCCTGATGAAAAAGACTATTTTTTGTTGTGGCAGGATGTGACTGGATCCTCTTAGACATCTTGGATAAACGTTTTAATAAGAAATAGGGTAGGTTAAGAGGGTAATCACCATTTAGATGGATCAACAGTCTAATATGATAGAGATGGACCAGAGAAAATCTTCCTTCACATGTAATGTACCTGTGGATAACCAACAAGGAAGTGTGTCATTCTTTCCTCACCCAGCTGTGTGGGATACCCTGGCTCCAGTTGGGGTTTTTCTTTTCTGGAATTAAAAAATAATTTACAAACTCCATAACTACATTTTCTTTCTTCCACCATCTTTCCCCATATACTGGTAACTTGCAAGCTTTAGCTATGGAATTCTATGTCACGTGCATCAAAATTCTACCAACTACAGATTCAAAACCATCAAAATTATGAGAAAATATCATAGAGATCTTCTCATCGTGACCCTGGAATGTCAAGAAGAAGTCGAACCAACCAACATCCTTGAAATTTTGCACCATCTAAGGAAATGCTTCTAGCAAGTTTGTCCCTTCAGGTTCCAATCTGGTTATCTGATGACTCTAACACTGATACAATGTTGCAGACAATTTCTAAGAATATCGAGGGTTTGATCTCCAACTTTCGAGGGTTGTTGAAAAATAAGAGTTATCTATTTACCTGCAAAGCATGTGTAGAATGACAGACATACTAAAATAAGCAGATAATGATTTCATTCATATGGAATAATAATTGAGTGTGTTGAATTGATGTTGAGGTGGAGAGTACAGATCGATCATCCAGATTTAGCTGTCATCATAAGAATAAGAATCTTGAAATAGATCATATATATATGTGCAGATTCTCTAATAGTGATTTTAAACGTTAGAACACGATCTGGGTAGGGTGGCGCATGCAGAACAATGATTATTCTTGGCGTTGCAAGAATAGCGCTATTCTTGCAGCGCCCTTTCCACTTTGACGAAATTTGAAAATTCAGATGAGGAAAAGACATGATGTGATAGAAGGATTTCATATCATGTCCTAATCTTCAAAAACTTCAAAATCATTTAAAAAGTGCATAAAAATATTTAAAATAAGCTTTCAAGCTGAGAAGGGAAAAACAGAGTTTAATAAAAAAATCATGGAAAAAGGGTAGGACATGGACTAAGGACACCCAATCAGTCAAAAACAAGGTTAAGGACTAATAGGAGTTAAGAACTATGGTTAGCACCAGAATTGAGGGACGACTGAAGTAGTCTGCAACATGGTTGTTTCTACCCTTCTTGTACTTAATGTTCAAGTGGAATTGTTGCAAGTACAAGGACCACTTATGATGGAGTTCATTCTGCAACTTTGCTTGTGTCTGCATGAATTGTAGAGGCATGTGATCAATGTGGATGATCGTTTCCTTCCCTAGAATGTAATGCTTCCACTGTTGACACACCTGCATAATGGAGTACATTTATTTTTCGTAGGTGGGGTTTCTGTGAACAACATCAGATAGTGTTTCATTGTGATAGGTCATCAGATGCCCATGTTGAGTGAGGACTACGTTGATAGCATAACTTGAAGAATTTGTCTCAACCTCAAATGGTTCCTGCAGGTCTAGATAAATAAGGATTGGTGTTGAGTAGAGGTGGAATTTAATATCCTCAAATGTTACCTATTGGGATGCGACCCAAACAAACTTGACATTCACTCCACCCTTGATCACCTGGCTTAGAGACCAATTGATATGAGAGAACCCCAACACAAACCTATAGTAGAATTTGGTGAGGCCTAAGAAGATTTGGAGCTCGGTTAGTGTATTCAGGGTTGACCAATCGCGGATGACTTGGATCTTGGCCAGATCCACATGCACACCCTGCTCATCCATGATGTATCCTAAATATTGGATTTTCTGCATGCCGAAGGAACATTTCTCGAAATTGTCATTTAACTTGTGTTGTCACAGGGTGCCCAGGACCCATTGAATGTGCTTCAAATGTTCCTCCCAAGTTTTTCTAAAGATGAGTATGTTATCTAGATAAATGACCATAAGGGGTTTGTGAATGGTCGCAATATATCATCCATCATCTACATGAATGTGGTCAGGGCATTATTCGAGCCGAAAGGCATGACCAACCACTCAAAGAGACCTTCCTTATACTTGAGGGTTGTCTTCCATACATCCGTTTGCTCAATCAACACCTAGTGGTAGCGTGACTTCAGATCAATATTACTGAAAAATTTGGCTCCCTTGAGTTGATCGAGAAGATCATCAATCCGAGGGATTGGTTACCGAGATTTTACTATGATCTTGTTTATGGATTTGTATTCAATACAAAGTTGTCACGTCTTATCCTTCTTTTGTACCAGAACAATCGGGCTTCCACAAGGTGTAGATCTTGGTCTGATGTGGCCCTTCAGAATTAGTTCTTGTATCTGGTGTTTCATTTCTTCATTCTCCATAATAGAACGCTCGTATACAGGGTTGTTAGACAAAGGAGCACTTGGTGTCAAATCAATTGAGGGCTTTACCTGACAATGGAAAGGCACCCCAGTAGGTGAGGCAAAGATGACTTTGTGCTCTTCTACTATATTTTCCACATGTTATTGCTTCATAGAGAGATATCTTGCAGATATTTTGGTTGTTGCAATGACCTTTCATTCACCTTCTGACCCGACCATAAAGAGGATAAATATCTTGGACCTTTGAGAGACCACCTTTCGACACTACTTCACGAGGATCAAAGAGACTGTAATAGTTGGGACTGCCTCTGGTACATTGTAGATTTGATCTCCCAAAGTAATAATGACACTACGGGGCCTAGATTCATAAACATCATGATGCTTTCACATATATGGTTGTCCTAAAAGAACATCACAGACTTCAAGGGGGGAAACATCACACAATACCTCATCTTTTAAGTGTTTGATGTCATAGTGCAGGCGACATTGTTGGCTGACATAGATGTCTCATCCCCAGTTGAGCCAATCGATGGTGTATGGATGAGGATGTGACATCGTTTTTAGGTTCAACCTATTGATGACCTTTGCTGAGATTAGGTTCTTCTAGCTACCGTTGTCAACAATGAAAGGGAGGGGGGTCCCCTTCACCCACATCTATGAGTGGAAGAGGCGCTCCCCTTCTTCAATCTCCTTTGGTTCCTCTAGCTGGAATTTTTTTGTAGCAACGATGAATTGGGGTTCTGGGTTAATGATTCATTTTCCCTTATTTAGTTTAAAATTAGATTATGAGTCTAGATTCGACTCTGCAACTTTATTCTAAGCCAACAATGACTGTTTGGAGCAATATTCATCAAATGTTGTGCCAAGATATTTGTGGAACTCACACCACTTACCAGTGTCCTTCTTCAACTTCTCGTTACCCTTCTTTGTCGGTGGCTTGGATTGATTCTCTTGGGGCTAGCCTTCCCTGCTTCATCCTTTTCTTTGGAAGTTAGGGCCATCTTTACCGTGCTTCTTCTGCAAAACATATTCATAGTTGAAATCCCACTTATTATTTTTATTTAACTTTTGCTCGATCTTGACATCGGTAAGTGACTCCCAGTGAGGAGATGTCCAGGAACTCCATTTTTGTTTGGATTTACCTATGTAGGTCACTACGGTACTTTAGGATCAAGTGCCACTCGAATTATTTAATACCCAACTTTGTGCGCAAGGTATGGAAGATGTTGGTGTACTCCAACACTGCCTGGTCTCTCTCTTGACGCAAAGTTGTCCATCTCGTGTACTGGTCATCATAGTTTCCAATAGGGTAGTATTGCTCCTCGAGGGAAACAAAAAAAGTCGCCCAAGTGGGTTATGGCCCAAAAATTGCAACCTCATCTCTGACATGTTTCTCACAGTAAGTTTCCCACCAATATCTGACATGGGGAAGAGCTTTAAGGAGCGTGAAGGTGATTTTTCCACTGTTGGGAAACTTTTGGACAAAGAAATAACCCTCTAGCGGACTTAACCATTTTTCCAAACAATCAACGTCTATCTAGCCTTAAAATAAAGGAACACAAAAGTTAACTTGTACCTTGAAGGGTGTCACACCTCTGAAGTGACTACTGGTTGAAGGTGTCGCCATCGTTGTTGGCAGTTGTCAAAGGATCTGGGTGAAATTATCCATCATCTCATTCCTTTGTTGCACAAGGGCTTCCTCGAGCAACAGTTTGATAGGATCTTTTGATCCGTCATATCTCTTTTCTTCTGCCATGGGAGGTCGCTTGGGTTGGTCAGAGCGGTTGTCCTCAAGAGAAACTAGCTTGAGTCCCAACACTCTATACCTTGACCTTGTTGGGGACATGCACTAAGAAACAAAAAGGAGCAAACTTCTATGATACCACCGATCTTGATTATATTGCGAACGACATGAAATAAAATATATAACAAGGATACACATAGATATTGCAAGAAGCACATTAATACAAATAAACTCATATTCTATTAATGACTATTTGAAATACAAAATACTGTAAAATGTAAAGCACACAAGCTAGCTATAATGGTGGTATCTCATCTCTGAAGATAGAGATGTGATGACTAGGCTCATTCGTAAGAAGTTGATTACAAAGAGGTTGAAAAAGACTTTTAACACAAAGCATCAATGAGAAAACCCTAAACATGCAAAACCCTAACCCCAGAAGATAAAACACCAAAATGTTTGTGGGCCCCGATGTGGTTAGTTGATACGTTAGCTTCCCAGGGGCACAACTTTTTCATGCGATTTCCATTTGGGGCGCTCGGTACCTCATTGGAAAGTTCTAGCCAAGGAGTACACATTCCATTTATCCTAGCATCTACCTTCAACCTCATGATAGGCATTGTTGAGCCAAAACAATGTCGTTTAGGGCCTCAAAACAACCCCAGAAGTTTGGGACCCGAAAAACTATAGAAAAACTGCCAAGATGTGGAACCATTCTAAATTAGTGGAATAGGTGGGTGGCCACCAGTATACGCCTGGATCATCTGATCCCTAGAAACTCCTTTGTGTCTAGATGTTAAATAGAAAACACTTCTTAATGATCCAATTCAATGAATGGGTGACCCAGGAGTCCACAAACTGATCTTTTATGTAGCTTCCATGCTCAACAACAACCTGAGATAAATTGGTGCTCCACCAGGGAGGTGGTTCACCTAATAGGTCCTTGTCATCCTTTTAAAAACTAAAGAACAAACATAGAGCAGAATAAAAGATAACCTAGATAACAAAATTTATAAGAAGCCCCCAACGTCTATCCAACCTTAATGTCATTATCCCACAATGAGCCTGGGAAGTAGTGGATAGTAGAGAAAAAAATGCAGGAATAGATTTGGGAGCATGCGAGCATAGAGGTCCTACCTCTTTGTAATTAAGTTCAAATGTTGGAAGGACTGAATGGGATTACATGCCATGTGAATTTTGATGGGTACATTGGTACTCACCACATGATGACATACCAATGTTAAATGTGTCAATGTACAAGTCATTATTTAAGGGATTGTTTGGTGGGATGATACACCATTAAACATAAGGCCCCTCCCCTTTGGCTTGCTCTATATTTTGCCCACCTATCAACTTCTTTTTTGTAATCTCGAAGGACATGGTAGTATTGTATATTAGAGAAGAATCCCTCCATTTGTCTATCTCGGTCTAGGATTGAGGCAAGCAGGTTATCTTCGAGAAAATTATTTTTAATCATATGATTGATAATCATCTCGGAATCTTCGATCACCTTGATCAAACACACACCTATGTCTTTGGAAATATTGAGTTCTTGCCACAATGCATATGGATTTGATTTATTATTTTAATCAACACCTAGACCCTAGGTAAAAGAACATTTTAGTTTTCCCTCAGGAATCAATAATAACCCTCCCTACACCTACCACCCCATATAATGTTAAATATATAATTATGAAATAAATATCCATTTATTTATATATTTGTTGGGCGAATTATATGATAGTAATTCGGTTCATTAATTGTCAATTCGGGTTTGTATGCTTCTGAAGCACCAGACAAACTATATGCAAAACAATCTCAAAGACACGCAATTCCAGTAAACTATAAATCTATTTGTTCATCTGATAGTGGACATTCTAAGGTTGCATTGTTGGTTGGATATAGGTTTTATACCCAACAATACTCTGTTGGATCCACTCTGTCAATCAGATTGACAACTATTAACTGAAATGGATGCAACGAAATCAAGAACACTAATGTATGTGATCAATATGATTCATGAGCAACTTGTTAATCATAGAAGTGTGGCAATCATCTGTTGCACCGATATGCAACTCTGGACAATTATTACCCAAAGAATCACCCACTTAGACTGTCAACAATCAAACATGGAGCTTCCTATTCACAAACAATAGTTGAGCTATAACATCAAATGAAATTGCAACAAGAATTAAATAAGCTGACTACAAAATTCCAATCAATTGTCTACAAAAACTAATCTTAACGAATTAACGCAAATAATGAAACTATGGCTAAAACAAATAAATAAACAACACATTTGGGAATACTTCTAAGATGAAGGGGGCCCTATCTTCTCTCAGGAGTACGCCCAATAACACTTACAAACTCAACAACTCATGAACTAATGGCACACCAACCAGTGGTTATATTCAAAAGGTAACATAGTACATAGATAATTGAACAAAGTACAATATGCATGCTCGTATACTATATCATTCTATTAAATCATGTCCTCTATCATGTCTGTCGAAGCACAATTGCTTCTAATCTTTATACAATAAGATTTAAAATGAAGACTAGCAGCCTCTGAACTTACAATCCTGTGTAATCCATTAAATATAGTCCATACATTGCATTTTTTGCTTCAGATGAACTAATTGAACCAACAAATATCGTATTAGTAAATTAGTTACGATTTCATGACTGAAGGCATGAAGTTGTAACAACCTCATGGGCTACAGGAATAGATTGGATCTTTAACTAGCAATAATGCCTTAACTGTTGGAGCGTTGGCCAATTAGGAAGGTGGATGTCCATATGTACTCGATTCCTTCTAGAACCCGTCTCCAAATTGACTAGAATGAGTGGCAAATATCTCAACCATCGAAGCGACTACATGACCTATTCACCAGACTACAAAAATGTTCCAGTAATGTTATCATCTTGAATTAATTAACATATTTCATTCATTAAATAAGGAAAAATAAAATACTTGGGCTTAAATGATTACCTTGAAACAATAATGCATTTTAGAGACAAAATAGTGAAAAACATATCATTATAAAGTATTAAGGTGGCAAATGGAAAAGTGATTGGCAAGATAAAATAGACTATACCAAAACATGTCAAAACCAAGACCCTTCAATATTCTTTATAATTTTAAAAATATTTGGTTTTTTATACATTAAATAAACACTCACTTATTTTATATATTTGTAATCCTATATATATAGCTCTTATAATATTTGTAAGAGCGCAAGATTTAATACATATTCTTATATTATGAGTCTTTTAGAAGATGACCATCTTGGTTGGAGATGAAACATATAAATGCAAAAGAATGGAAAATGTACCTATAAAAGTGCATGTTGAATAGACACCCAACTGCTCATACATTATGCTTTATTTTAATGTAGTGTAATTTCACAACATTTAAAACAGATTCTGATATATGTTTTTTTTAAATGATGGATGGAATAAAGATGAGTTAATACATTCATAATGCTTTATTTTAATGTAGTGTAATTTCACAACATTTAAAACAGAGTCTAATATATACTTTTTTTTTAAATGATGGATGGAATAAAGATGAGTTATAGGGTTAGATATGACATATTCAAATAAATAATGAAATGTAAAATCAAGGTACATAATGCCATTTTCATCAATTATTTTCATTGTTTTTTTGAGAGGATAAGCAACCATTGTAGGATGTTTTCAAAGAAGTATATCTATAACAATGTCCTATGGCCTATGTTTGTTGTCTTAATTTTTGTTGGCTAACGTGTATCCCTATATTTGTTTGTTCCAAGTGTAAACTATTTATGGAGATAGTGGTAGATGGTGTTAGCACCGTAATTTTTACAGTTAGAGTCGGTCTTAGATGAGTCGTAGTTTGTGTGTCAAAGCATGTGAGGTTAGGAACCGAATAACGAATGGGTCAAAATCAGCAAGTAGCGGTCCTGGTCCTTGGAGTCGGGAAAGGGCGTAATGATTAGTTATGTGCGACTTGTAAAGGTCCCTTTCCCAAAAGATCGAGTCCTATCAGAAAAGGGGAATTTACGTGTCAGAGATCAAGGCAAGTTGTTGGGATAAAGGTCACGTCGATGGATTTAACGACCATCATCAACTAATTATGAAGTCAGAAAGGTAAAAAAATCACGGCGCTCATATCACATATACTCTGTCGCTCTTATCATGTGTACTTTGCACACTTAAAAGTGTACCTGTCGCACGAGTTTGCTACGCAAATATTCATCCTGCTTCCAAACTTCTCATCGCCATGGATTTATCATCCTCTGCCATGATTCCATTCCCTGCCCATTCAAGTATAAATACTAGTCACCTTGCATGCTTCTCTTTTACCTTCCGAATTTGTGCATTGTATGTGATTTTTCCTGCAAGTCCTGGAGCCGTTCGTTGTGGGAAGGTTGATTGCCATCATTTGTATTGTGAATTTGTGCATCCAATTTACCGCATCTCCTTCGTTTTCAGTCATTGTTTAAATCCTGTTGGAGTTCGTTGTGAGCTAGTTTGTTGGACGATAGTTCATCTCACGGTCAGCCTCTCTTCTTTGGAGTTTCTCCCTATTGTGCTAAGTTTCTTTCCGCGCCTAAATTATCTGTCCCGCGACAAGTCTCCTTGTGCTTTTCCACCACACCGAAATTTTTCGTCGCGCTTCCCTACTTTGACGAGCCTACCATTGTTGTTTGTTACCGCGTTGATCTTTGACTACGCCGAAATTTTCCATCTCACCTTGTGGTCATGCAGTGGAATCCTGGAGTTGATTTCGCTTGTCGCACAAAGTTTATGTCACTGCTTTTCCAACATGTCTCTACAAAGTATATCATTCTCATTTTCCACGCAGAGAGGGTGTTACCGTTCATTACCGCACACGCGAAACAAATACACATTTGCATCATGACAACATCCCAAAGCATAAGAAAGAAGGCGTGAAGTGGCAGGGGCGTGAGGTCTGAGCCTCAAGACCTGGCATTAATCAATGAAGATCTGGATATTAGGGTGAACAACTTGAATGTATGTGTTATTGTGAGAAGATCAAAGGATACAATGCAAAGCTGGCTGAACAGTTCGCCCTCAAGTTTAATGGATTCTGCGTGACCATTGCGGGGGTCACCTGCCGAGTGGCGGAGGAAACTATGTCAGCTGCGACGAAGATCCCTCTGCGCGGTGAAAAGTGGTTTAGAGGCATGCCTTTAGATGTTTTGTGCTATGAATACTTTATCAAGCCAAACTTCCTAAATGGGAAAATCGGAGCAGGCATTCCAAGTCAGTACCTCCGAGAGCCTTTCCAAAATCTCCTAAAGTTGATTAGAAGGTATTTCACCTATGAAGGAAGGTTTCACAGAGTATACCCATACCACATTAGGCTGTCGATGCACTTCACAGGGAAAAAACCTTTGAACCTATGTTTCTTCTTGCATCGAAGCCTAGAAAGGATGGCAGACAGCATCCAGGTCGAGGCTAACCAACTGAGGAAAAAATTATTCCATTTGTCATTGATCAAGTTATTGGTAGTCAAAGAATTGAGATGGTTGGACAAAGACTGGCATTCATTTCTAATCTCAGTCGACATCCCCAAAGACCCCAAATGATATTTTCCTCTATCCACGAAGAGAACAACATTCTACAGCGCAGGGGAAAGAATGGAAGAGGCCATTGGAAAAGGAAAGGAAATAGAAGATTTGTCATCTCACCAGCCAGCACCCCGAAAAAGAGGCAGGCCAAGGTTGATCAGGAAACCCGAGGAGACCCAAGCTCCCAGCGAACCACGCACCCAGTCTGTTGTTGAGAAGTTACTCATGTGCGTTGTTCGGCTAGAACCTGTTGAAGGTTCAAGAAGGGGAATTAGTGAAAGACGAAGAAGGGAAGGCACGGAAAACATGGAGGTTCAAGAGTTGTCGTAGCAGGTGAAGCAAGCACAGCTCGTTATTGCTGAACTGTATCAAGAAAACAGAGAATTAAAAAGCAGTTGGCAGAAAGGACTGTTGAAACTACAGCATCGTAGAGCCGAGCAGGGAATGAAAATTGGCTTAAAATACAACTCAGAGAGTCACAAGACGTAATCATTCAGCTGCAGGAGGAATAGAGGGTGTCAGAGGAAAGAATGGAAAATCACTTCAAGGAATGCGGACCGGCCATGGATAATGCCCGCGCGGCTCTCGCCAACGCTCAAGCAAAGTTGAAAGGGAATGCGGTCTTGTGGAGACAAGTGAAGAATCTGAACAAACGAAACTGGTCCCTTAAGAAAATGCTTAGAGTTTTAAGGCCAGAGGCATGATTGAGACAGATCCATTTTGTCTTTTTGATCGTGGCATGGAATCTTTCTCCCCGCGTGTCCTGTTTCCTGCCGAGAAACAAGAAGTCTGACGTGACACTCATGTGGTGAATATTCGTTGTGTAGATGTTGTAAACCTACCTATTGAGGAGGACAATTGTAAGTGAAACGCATGACAGTTTTGGAGGAGATGCATGGTCCCCCGACCGTCACTGCCACCTGGAGTACACGAGCGACCATAGACAAACGTCCGCTACACCCACTCGCCACAACCATTGATCACACGAGCATCAAACAGAGCCCATTACGCAAGGTGGTAGAGTTTTCGACAGTGCGCTCAATCACTCGGGCACCTCGCAAAAGAAAATGCCGATGTATCACCACCTGACAATCGAATCTTACTCATAACTGAATGATGACGATGAAGACGCCAGTTATGTTATGAGTGGGTGCAGTCGGGTTTCCATTTTTAGTAAACTCCATTCGAAAGGTCATCTGGGAGGAAGTAACTGAATCTGACGTTCCATGAGAGGTAGTTTGAGGCATAGCTGCCTAAAAGGGCGCGGTTTTCTCTATATATTGTATCTTTTCAATGTAAGCCCGGTTGGCAAAGTAGTGTAGACAAGGGACTCTTGAATGTAATCTTTGAACCCGATTGAAATATAATGCAGAAGTCCCAAGGCTTTGAGGAAACTATTCTAATGGTAGTGGTTTGATGTATTGTGATCCTATCTATGTATGTACTTCCTGTTTTCTGTATATTCATGCCTTTCCCTTTGTTTAAATTGGAACGTTTAATAAGTCTAAAATTCATTGCGTGGTGCTTTAAACTTCTCCATTTAAACTCTGTGTTTTCTTCTAAGTAAGTTAGAATTCATCTTTAATGGCGCTCTGAGTTGTTTTATGTACTCTTTCTTTCACCACACACAACGACATTTGAACTGAAATACCATTGCATGCTTAGCCTTTATCCTCTCAAAGTTTCATTTACCAAGTCATTGATTTCTCTCTCTTTCAGGAGGTTGACTCCATAGCCCAAAGTTTTGTATTTCCATGCCGAGGAAATCAAAAACATTTCCCAAACACATAAATCTAGCCGACAATTCAAAGTCATTATCTATTAGAGACCAAGTCTCAGAGAGAGCCCTCTCTAGATTGGAAAGGCTAGTTTCCAGTCTTAAAGTTGGTTTGTAGGTTACCTCTGTCATTTGTTTTCTCAACCAAACAATTTTACAGAGTGCTAACAGATGGTCACCATAAGTTTCCTTGTATGATGATCAAGGATCATTATCGAATACTTTCAACACAATAAGGTTATGCCAATATTGATGATGCATTGCTAAAGGTGGTCTTTGACAATGGTTGGGGCAATGGTTAGTGTTTTTCATGGTTTTGTCCATGCCCTTAGTGATGAGTAGGAAGTGCAATGGATTTGTCCATGCCCTTAGTGATGAGTAGGAAGTGCAAGGAGGGCACCACTCACTAGAATAGCCATGGCTTCCCTATAAGCAACATCAAGTAATGGAACTAAGTGATATGTTATCTGCAATGTTTCGATTATTCATTATTTTCTATAGTTATTTTGGGAATTCTTCTAGTAATAATTGTGGTGGACCCTTCGAAAGTGCTTTGTTTAACGCTTTCCTCACAGACTTGTTTTTCCTCTCAATAACATTCTTTGTCACGATAGTCATCTCAATTGTTGACTAACACTACAAACTTCCATCAACCCAATTCATTCGCGATTGCAAAAGATAAAATATTTGAGTTCTACAATGACTTTGAAGAACAAAAGTCTAACAATGAAAGAGTTTATTTGTTAACACTTTCCTCACATACTTGTTTTTCCTCTCAATAACATTCTTTGCCACGATAGCCATCTCAATTGTTGACTAACACTACAAACTTCTATCAACCCAATTCATTCACGATTGCAAAAGATGAAATATTTGAGTTCTACAATGACTTTGAAAAACAAAAGTCTAACAATAAAAGAGTTTCTCTGTTAAATTCTCATGTTCGTTGAACATCCACACTAAACAACAAAATTTTGATCTCTACCTCTTTAATTTATTGTTTTGTTTTATGAACCTTGTTTCCAACATCATTCAATCTTTGATTCTATTACGATATAGACTAAGTTATTTGGAACTAAACCACTCATAATCCTTATATTTTATTTTGAAATAATTCTACAAATATTTTTAAATAATCATTCAAATTTATTTAAATTATTATAAAATTTATTAGTTTTTTTATAATAAAAATTATTATCATCCAAATTTATTTAAATTATTTAAAATTTATTTAAATTATTTAAAATTTATTTAAATTATTATAAAATTTATTAATTTTTTTTATAATAAAAATTATTATAATAATTTAATGGAATTTTTAAACTTATTTATATTTTTAAAAAATTATAAAATTTATTAAAATTATTATAAAAATTATTAAAATGGTTATAATATGTGGGTTTAATTGTTAAGAATATGTGTTTCCTTTTAAGAGGTTACAAGTTCAAATCCAAAGAAAGTAAGATATGTATACCTTTATAAACTTTAACAATTAAATCCTCTCATACATCAATTTAATGTATTCATAATATTTTATTTATGTTTTTCCATGTTAAAAATATTTAATCATATACTCTTTATAATATTTAACTATATTAAAAAAAAATAAAAAAAAATTAATATTAAATAAACTTCTACTTACTCACTGATGTATTCATAATATTTTATTTTAATATTATTACAATTTCACAACATTTAAAACAAATTCTTATAATGTGATTCTCTTTGATAATGGCCACGCTCTCGGTTGAACGTGAAACATACATTTGATAACTTCTATATAAATTTACCTTATAATCTTTATAATTTACCATATTACTAGTTTTAATTTTATGAGTTTGCATAGATGTTATGTCAGTGCTTTTCAAATAACCTCTATGTAAATTTACCATATAATTTTTATAATTTGCAATAAAATATTTATAAATGGGTTAAGTTATCCAATCCCCAAATGTACAACCGACCCACTTATTTTTAAACAAATTACTAACTTGAATTCATTTGATAGACTTCTTTTTTGTTATGAGATATGAAGGAGATAAAATGGAAGAATTTGAAGTTAAGAGTGCATTTTCAATTTATTATATATTTTTATGTTACTTTTATTTTTAGATGTATTTTCATTTAATTTGTTATTAATTAATAAAAATAAATTAAATATATATATTTTTAAAATATATTAAATAAAATATTGATATTTCAAATTTTATAAAGTTTAACTTTTAAAATAGGTTTAATTTTTTTAAAGTTTAATATATCTAATTTTATTAATTTAAATATGTATTTTGGTTTACTAATTAAAATGGGATTTTGTTATGCAGATAACCTATGTTTACATCTTGTTTATTGAATCCTTGTGTGTGAGGGAGAAGATCTTAGAAGGTGTCTAATCTTTTAGAATTGGTTTCCTTCTATAAAAGGGACTTAACACATATTCTACAAGCCAAATTGTTAAATAGATGCTAATTTGATACTATATTATTTTTTTTATCATTTTACCAAAAAACCCAATCCAAATGTTTAGTAATCAATCATTTACAAATAAAGTATACTTGGAAAAATATTGCTTTTAAAAATGAATTTTTGCATAAAATAAATGAAAATATATATATTTTTATGAGACATAATGCAAGTACAATCCTCATTTCAGAGTATTCAAAATAATTTAGTATTCATCCAGATTCAACCTAACCATCTTGAAGGAGCAACAATACAAGGTTTATCAAAGCATGAGAGAGAGTTTTTAGTTGACTAGCAGTGTTTCAATGTCTAGTTGGATTTATTCAATAGTGTTGTAGAGGACACTACTTACTCTTTCACAAACAATAATAAGAAATCATATATATAACAAGTGATGCATGGCAGCGTAGTCCATGTCGAGTTGAATTGGGAATAAATGCAGAGGTATGGAGGCCCGAAGTAACAGTGAGCCATTGATCTTGAAAGAGAGTGGGAACCGTTGATCCCCGTAGCATACCTGAAATTCGTCGATTCGGCAGTTCGGGAGATTTGGCATGAGGTAAGTTGATATATTCTTTGATTGGGATTTCCTTCGCCGGTTTTATCGAATTTCTGTCAGCATATGTGACATGAAATGCCATATTCCTCAGCATTTAATGTAAGGGGTTCTTAATAATAGGGGTCACTCTACAATATCGTAGTTTCAGCTTCCAATTCTGATCTGAAAGTGTCAAAATGGCAGGGTTGACGAGGTGGGTTTTAATGGCTTTAATGATTGTCCAGTTATTTTGCGTTGGCATGGCGTGGACTGGCCAGTTCAATGGCAGAGTCTTGTGTGATGTGTGCATTTTTATAGTGCTTCTAAGATGTAACTTTAAGTGAAATTTATGATAAGATAATACAGAGGCAGTATCTCGTTAGCTGAGTTGTAAATTTAATTTTCAGTGATGTAGAAATGATTGACAAAACTATTAAAATAAAGCAAGGTATAAATTACACTCATTTCCAGTAGTAGAAAAAATGAAGATGTGCCCTTGACAGATGATTAAGAATGCAACAATTTACACAGATCAAAGGTCTTGTTTTTACTCACAGTAAGAACAGAGGAAAAATCTGTAACTAAAAGGACTTCTGATTTATTAAGATCATAGTAGATGTATTACTAAATTGTAATTATTCAATCTTGAAGAAGTACAGAAAGAAGCTAATATGAAGAGGAAATGGAAACATATGGAAAACACATAACTCAAATTAAATGAGACTTAGAATCTTTGTCTTCTCTTGTATTAATATTCAACAAGTTCTTTGTTTTACATTCATCCAGAAGAAGCCTGGAAAAGATGTAAGATTTATGTATTTATACAAAAATTGTCTTAACTAGAAGTAGTTAGACTTTCCACAATATCTACTCTAAATATAGAATACAATCCAAATTGAAAAACAGAACGCAGATTTTGATGAGTTATGGCTTGATGTGTTGGCGCTTCATAAGCTCCTTTATTTGCTCCTGGATGTGTTGGCGCTTCATAAGCTCCTTTATTTGCTCCTGGATGTGCTTTCTTTCGTCTGTTCATTGAACTGGGTACACATTTCCATCAATGCTATGACAAATCTCGAAGGTTCAATGTTCTCGTTCAATTTGAAGGCAAATACCTTCTTATGTACTAGTGGTAGCTTCTCCTGGATCTTCATTACTACATGGGTTGTAATTTGGTGTTGCAAACTAGGTTTTACCAACAACTCGTTGATCTTGAGCAAATCAATCTGGTTCAACTGTTGGATGATAGATTGTATACTTTCCTTATTCTTTCTAGAGCTTTCTTTATTATTTTCTATGTCAATTTGCTCAAGTGTCTTAGAGATATCATTACCTTTGAATTCAACCAATTATGTCTCTATAGCAGACAGGGTATTCATACAAGCCTCCTTTGCCTCCATAGCAAGCTTCTTGCTTTCTTCTAGGTTCGTCTCCCAAACTTTCAAGGCCATTTCACCTTTCACCTGTTCATATTCTGAAAAAGGGGCGAGACCAGGAATATTGGTTTTTTGTCTGCATACAATGAATTCCTGAAATTTGGATCTGGCCATACATGCATCATTTTCTTTCTCATAAATACTTTTCAGAGAATTATTTATTGCCTTATAGTATTTCTGAATAGTATCCATTTTTTGATATAGATCCTGCTGGACAGCTTCCAACTTTTCATTGATTTCATATGCTTGTTTTTGGAATGCAGTATTATTTGTCTTTGTCTTTTCCAGTGAAGTTGTTCTAGTCTACAACTGTNTGCTTCATCTGTTGTTGATAAGCCAACCTGATTTTCTCTATGTCATAATTCATTCTGCTCCTGATAATCTGTTTTGTGCTTTGAATTTCATTCTGCCATTGTTCAACCAAGAGAGACTTTTCTTGCATTTTCTTTGTAAGATTGCACATTGACCATTGGTTGGCAGTGGCAAAGGCTCCTAGTGAATCCACAACCTCTTTGGCAAATTCAGGGTCATTTTGTTCATGTCCATCATATATTATTTTGGGTCTCTTGGTGGTCACTCCTTCCTTTTGGTGAGATTCTTTTCTGATGATATCTTTTCTTTTCTTATTGAAAAATAAACTTGATGGGGGCATCTCTTCAGGCAAGATGGGAGTGAGTTCATCTAGATGGATGACTTCGGAACTAGGAACCTCAAAACTAGTAGATAAATGAGTTACTGAGGGAATAGGGGAAATAAGTGCAGTAGACTTTTCTAGACTAGTAACACTAGGAGTAACAGTGGTAGTAATTGGTGATGAAGGGGGAAAAGCATGACCATGTTTCATGAAGGCTTCAAGGGAAGCTAATAATGGTTGATCATTTAGGCCTGACATTGATGCTTTTATCTATTTAAATAATGCATCTATATTGTTCAATACTTCTTTAGTTTTGTCCTTAGTGGAGCTACTTGGTTGGGGTTCTGTGGATCTAGTTTCATGTGAAGATGGAAGGGCTTTGAATCTCCTTGAAAAATCTTAGGCAAGTTGTTCCTTCTATACTTTTGAAAGATGAGGAAACCAACCTGTTGGTATGGAGGCAAAGTCTGAAATCTGTTTTAGACTTCTTCATAGGATCTAGCTCCTCGAAAAACATTGTCATAAGGGGAGTCTACGTGTATATATATTTTCATGTTGAACTGGATGAAATAATTCTCTACCATCCTATGAGGATCATGTCTTTTGAATTCAATGTCAACTAATTTGACATCTTCCAAGGCTGCAACCTCGACTTTTGAATGACCAAAATCTAACAATGTAAACATGCCAACATGTATGGGAAAAGTTGGCCATACCTTTTTCTGAGTCACTTTCAAGTCTTTGACGATTCCTCCTCGCACTATTTGGTATGCCACTTCTCTGCAGACCAGCCTATCAGGCAAGAATTTTGGAAGGGAATGGGGATAAATGAAGCAGCCGAACACTCTGATGTAAGAGAAGTTCTCTTCAATGTACCACTATGCAATTGTGCCTAAGTTCCTCATAATGTGCTCTGAAATCCTAGGTGGACGGTGACCATAGATAGCTACATGAATGGGTACCACTACATTGTGACAGATCTCATAAAATAAATATTTAGCATTTTCTTCCCATAGTTTGGAGTGGTAGAAATGTATAGGCTCGAAACTAGTTGGGGTCCAACTCCAGTTCATTAGGGGAAATGGAGTCATGAAGCAAATGGCATGCATGATGTAGGCGGACATGTAAAAAGGAGCATGTTTCCCTCTTGATTTCAATGATTTGTACTCGACAACCTCCTTAGCTAGGTTATCTGACAACATTTTTGCCCAGTTGAAAGAATAGCCTTTGGCCACTTCATTAATTATAGACACCCATTCAATTGTGAAATGTGCAGGGTTTTTCCTTCCAAATAACCAGAAAAGCATCATGGAAATGTATAAAATGTGAGAATCTAAAGATGTTTTGGAATACATACCATGAGCGTCGGATTTAAACTTGGATATATTTCCCCACCATGTCTTGATTATGTCATGACCAGTTCTGGCATATTGAGTGCATTCTCTCCTTTCAAAATCTAGAATAAATGATGCATTATACGTGTATTTGGGTGCGGAAGATAGTTTATACATTACTTGTATGTACTCCAGATGAAAGGAGCCAACATAGGTGTTCTAGTAACTGATAATGCTTCTGGTTTGAATGTCAACGTGCTCCAGAGCCCAACTTATCATGTCATTGTAGGGTATTATCTTTGGTCAAGCAACAATCCTATGTAGTTGAGACTGAGTTACCACTCTGAGCTTGGCTGAGAACGACTTGTCTTCTTATTTCGTTGAATTGTCCGGACGTAGAAGAATCTCATGTTCCAAGATATCGTAGGCCTGTTTCCAAGACTTGATGGCGTCTGTAATTCACGAAGTGGTGTCCGAGAGAATATCTTTGTTTGGTTTGGAATCATCTATTAATGCATCTTGCTTCTTCCCTGGTTCACATGGCGCTGTAATTCTCATAGAAATGAAATTAATCTTACTGTGATAAGAGAAGTCTGTAAGCTCTCAATTACTGAATGAAAAACTCTAATTGCAAATGGTAGAATGACTTGAGATTCGAAATGTGTTTATTCATAAAGTCTATCAATCTTCGTATTGATCTACTGACAAGGTGATTATTAAAAATCTATGGAATTTATTAACTAGCGATTGTGATATTTACCCAAATATTTAACTTTATCCAATTATAAATGTCATTAATACTTTGGCGGTTCGACGTTCGTAGGTTTTGAATGTAAGACGACATAAATCTTTGGAAGGCAGAATTGGGAGAGAAACGAATCACTAATTAATCACTTTTATGTTTTAATTAATCATGCTTTAAAAATCCTTTAGCCTTAAGTACTTCGGAACTTCGGTATTCGAGGGTTTTGAATGAAGGATGATAGAAATCCTCCGAAGGAAGAATTCCTGGAGTAAACATTCGAACCATTATAGGTATTTCGGGGCTTCAAAATCCTGGAGCTCCGGGAATTCATTTGCTTAAATGTGCATCTCGAACTTCAACACTTTGGCATTTGGGAGTTTTGGATGTAGCACAACAGAAATCTCCCGGAGGCTGAATTTGCGGAGTGATTAGTTAATAGTTAATAATGATTAATTAAAATTGTTAAATGTTTTATTAGCTTTTTGAAACATTTTTATTTGTTATGATATCAAATGCTTCGACACTTTGATAGTTCGACGGTCCTGAAAGCATTCTTTGTTTTATTTTCCGAAGGCAATCTCCCGGAGTGACGTGGAAATGTTGACGTCATTTTTAGTGATGTGTCAAGAAAGGATGGGTGACACGTTTCACCTGAAAATATGCGAATAAGCTGACACAGATGTTTAAAACAAGTGTCAGGTGCCAGCCCAAGAAAAAAATTAATGACACATGTCCTATAACTCATCGATAGACCCTTTTAAATATTATTGTAAGGAACTGTCTTCAAGACTTCGGAGCTTCGTATATTCGGGGTTTTTGTTGTTTAGATGCCTTGAAACTGTCGAAGCGCGAAGTCCCAAAGTGACAGTTGAAGGTTTTCTTTAAAAATTCGGGCAGCTTTATAATCCGGAGAACAAGAGAGTCGTTTGATCAAATTTAAGAAACTCATCAATGGATGATATTGTAAGCGCCTTATTAATACATAACGATCAAGGATTTATTTAATTGAAAAGCAATTCCCTAAGTTTTTTTGGTGAAATTTTATTTTTAAGAGGTAAAAACAAAAGATTTTAAAATTTAAAAGTTTAAAATTCTAAAGTGTTATAACAACTTCAATTATCTTATAAGATGAAGAAGATACTATAAGATTGGGCACTCGGGGTTTCATCCTTAGACATATCAGTCAACTGTCCATTTAGGTTACAAAGAATCATTTTTACAAGATGAGGTTGAGATGTGGAAATGGTGATGGAAGATGCTTTGGAAGACCCAAAGTCCAGCATAAAACTAACACCTATACGTGGCTTCATATCAACGACACCTGTGCATTCGAAGTTTCAAAATTGTGTGGGTTTTAAGAACAAACAGGAACTTGTGAAGCCCCAAATAGTCGAAGTGTCGCAGATCTGAATGCCCGAAGTGCCACATCACTTCGGGCCTGTACCACTCTAGGCGTTTTTCAATCCAGAACGAGTCGAAATCGTTGAACTCTAAAGAGCCTGAGTCAAGAACTCTCGAGATACTTAATGATAAGATAAATTAATCTTGGGTTAATTAGAAATAAACATGGTTAATGACTCCGGGCCTGTACCACTCTGATAGTTATACAAACTCTGCATGTAGAAACTCCTGAAGGGCGAAGTGCCAGAGGAACATGGTACTCATCCACAAAGGACACGTGGCATCCATCAGTAAAGACATGTGACATTATGTAACGTGAGGTCGCCACATCACTTCAAGCCCATACTACTCCAGGAGTTATACAAGCTCCACATTCAGAAACCTTCGAAGCCCCAAGTACCGGAGAGACATGGCATCAAATTTTCACCGACACGTGGCATCAAACTATCACAAACATGTGGCATCCATTAGGCAGGACACGTGGCTCTCATCTATACCATGACACGTGGCACTCATTTCAAGCATATTTTGGGTTCTTCATATGTATTGTTTCAAGTGACACATGGCACATATTATTTATGTGACACATCAGCGTTTTGACCCCAAATAGCTGAAGTGTCGCAGATCTGAATGCCCGAAGTGCCACGTCACTTCGGGCCTGTACTACTTCGGGAGTTTTCAATCCACAATAGGCCGAAATCGTTGAACGTCGAAGAGCAGGAGTCAAGAACTCCTAAGATACTTAATGATAAGAAACATTAATCTTAGGTTAATTAGAAAGAAACATGGTTAATGACTCTGGCCCCGTACCACTCTGGGAGTTATACAAACTCAGTATACAGAAACTCCCGAAGGCAGGGTTGGAATTTGGATTCATCTTTACCCGTCAAACAATTTTTTTTTGACGTTTTGGATATCTCTATTTCCCGTCAAAAAACGTCATGTTTAACTTTGTGCCCTTCAACAATGAAGTTTTGATAATAAATTAACCCTTCAATAATGAAGTTTTGATTTAAAAATTACTCTTCAATAAATGTTCAATTAAATACTTACACATTCCATTTGG
>SNQJ01S0093209.1:16414-28005 GCA_010110895.2 Picea sitchensis
AGAAAAATGCAATTGGCTATTCTATTTATAGGTCCGTCTTATGCATTAGGACAACATCCAATGTGTGCTCAGAAGCAAATGAAAAAATAATGAAATCCATAGTATAATCAAGGATGATCAAAATTGGTGCACGGGACAAAGAAAAACTTGACTAAATTGAAAGATTTCTTATCATATTCAGACCACTTTACCTCACTGATCTTCCTTAACATATTAGTTATCTCCCATAAATGCTCAGCAAGGTTAGGAATGAACCTCCTCAAAAAGTTAATCTTACCATTAAAGGATTGGATTTCTTTATTATTTCTCGGAAAATCTAACTGTTGGATTGCTTTAACCCTTGACGAATCTATGTGGATTCCATCCCTTGATATGGTATTCCCATGTAACTTACCTTCTTCCATGGAAAACAAACTCTTTTTGGGATTTAGCAAAATACCAAATTTCCTGCACCTTTGGAAAACAATCCTCAAATGATGCAAGTGATCTTCATCTATTTGAGAGAAAATTGTTAAATCATCAAGGTAAATAACAAAAAATACGTCCTTTTCATTTGCAAAAGAAATATTAATTTCTCACTGAAATGTGGCTCCTTCATTTTTCAGCCCAAAAGGCATCTTGGCATACATAAAGCTACCCCACGGTGTCATAAAAGTTGTCTTCTCACGGTCATATGGATGCATTAATATATGATTGTACCTTGAGTACCCATCAAGAAATGACATTCTAGAAGCACCAACCACCCTCTGTAAGATGTGTTCCATCTTATGGAAAGGATAATTGTCCTTCAAGGACACTTTGTTCAAATTCCAGAAATCAATACATAAACGAATCTCACCTGTATTTTTTTCTAACTGGAACCAGATTTGACATCCAATTAGAAAAGAGAAGAGGGATAATGATACCATCCTTATAAAATATGTTTACCTCTTTCTCAATTGATGGCAACATTATCAGATTGATCCTCCCAAGATTTTGGCAGAAAGGCTTTTGATTGGGCTTAATAGGAATAGTGTGTTGAATTATAATTTTATCATAAACCTTAAAATATGAATAATCCCATGCAAACACATCTGAAAACTCATCCAATAGTGTTGTGTATTTACCTTTCATTTCTGGAGTTAAGGATTTTGACAACTTCACTATCTTTGGCTTCTCAAACATGCCAATGTTGATATCTTCAACTCTTGCTTCAGTAGGGACCATTGTCAGTTTCTTCGCAGCATCATCTTGATCAAAGAGCTCTTCCAAAAGTACAAGACCTATTGGAATGGAATTGTCTTTCAGCTACAACACCTCTAATTCTGTATCATTAATTCCCTGATCATCAAATACATCATCAATATGAGAAGTGGAAAACTCTTCCTCCATTTGCATAAAATTTTTAATTTGCTTGTCATCTTGAAACACTTGTCAATGCCAAAGGTTATCTGGAACAATGGGACGATGCTTAACATTAATTTCATATTTCTTGTTGGGATGTATCATAATTCTAAACATGATTTCTACAGTATCAAGAGAGTCGGCAATAAAATTCTCGTTTCTAGGAATCGCACATACATCCCAACAAAAAATATGAAACTGATCTAAGATCATAGAGAGAGTGCTCTCTGATTTGGTAGGGCTAGCTACCAAATCCTAAGTGGTTCAAGGTTACCTCTATCGATTTCCATTCTCATCCTTGGGACACTTTGGAGGATAACAAGTTGTACATGGCTTTAGATTTCAATATGAATATTTTTTGTGACCTAGTACTCTTTTTTCTTACCAAAATTTTATATCTATCCACATCATCATCAGAAGAACTAGAACTAGGAGGAACTGTCTTTGGAGAGAGTTCTTGAGATTGTATAGGGTTTGTAGGTGTCTCTATTGTTTCAGGTTCTTGAATTTCGTTCGAGATCAGAGGTTCTGCTAACCTTTTACTCTTTTCGATATAAGTTTTCTATGCATGAGGGAAAGGATGCCTACCTCCACCCAACACATGAGAAGATCCTTCACCTGGTTACAAACTGGTTGGGGTGTCCTCAACTCATTCATATGAAGTATTCATATTAATATTCCTTTTGTTCTTCCTCGAAGCAGCAGGTGGACTTATGCTTTAATATTCTCCTAGAGTTGGTTCAACATCTTTATCAGTCGATTTATGGGAAGGAGGATGAACTTCTATTTTAAACCCTAAACGGATCAAGAATTGATCCCATGTCCTATGTCATTTCTCCATCTATGCTTTAACTAGTACTTTGATTAACCCTTGATTAACCCTTGTGATTTTCTTGAGCCTTCATGACCATTTTCTTCAAGTCTCTCAAGAAGTAATATGGCAGACTCATCCTTTTGATTCCTGGCAAATGAAGGAGGAATCGTTAGTGAAACAAGAAAATAGTGTAATAATGTCCTTCACATGTGATAAAATGTTTGAGCATCAATAAATACTCCATCCATTCATCAAATATATAGTCCCCAAGAATACCCTTGGCCCAATTGGGATCTTCGTGCTCTGGTTTAAGGAATTGATTGACATCCCCTCCAGTAATTAATTTTTTCTTGAACCACTTTTCACCATCAACAAGGAGATTATAGGTTGATGCTATTGAATCCTATGTTACCTTCATAATCAAATTAGAAATACGAACACTCTACCTATCAAATACTTCAAAAAATTCACAAGATACGCCATGGGGATAGCCATCTAATTTGGTGAAAAATATATACCATCCAACCTGGTCAAAGATATGTATGTTGTCCTCGTATGCCTCCATGATCTTGGGTCCTTCTGTCTCCTTTCTGTTCACGTGTTCACTTTTACCCATTCTCTTGTGACGACCAAAAGACTATATTCCTTGTTGTAGGAGTGGAATATATCTTCTATGTAGAGATATATACAAGATTTGTTGGCTATAAGGAGGAAATCTAAATTTACCAACTGCAATTTGAATATTATAGAAACAAATAAAACACCAGATTAAGAAAACTGTCTTTTGAAAAAATCCCTTCGCATGGCTTCCTGGGTAACAGGTACAAAAAATGAAAAGTATTGCCACCTTTGCATGTTGTGATATGGTTAGGCACTTGATAACCACCTTGATTCTTTAATTCTTCTAAGTAGGATGATCCACATCTTCAAATTCCTTCCAACCATATGTGTGATGATGAAATAAGGACAAGTGGAAGTTCCTATAGTTCCCTGCATAAACTTTTCCTTTGGCATATTTGGGATGAAAACGACTTGAAAATTGTTATCTAATTTTGTAATGATGAGACAAAAGCTATGACATGATGTATGACTTTTGATGAAAGGATTTAAAACTTTAAATGATGTCATAGGACAGTCCTACAAACATGTGCATAATTATCCTTATCCCCTTTTACAAGACTAAGTATTCCTCATTAATCTCAGTCATAATACTATTTTGACCCCCTTAATAAGATTTTGAACCTTTAATCAAACTAATGATTAGGATTTATAGCTTATACAAAAAAAAAATTGAAATGGAGAAAATAAGAGATGAGAGATGAGACTTAGTAGAACATAATAGGTGATAACAATGGCTCCATGGGGGATGGAGTTCTCCCTGTGAAATTCCAATAACTTTGAGTAGAACTTTTCCTTTTGTTCCTTCGAGTTATCTTCCATGTTTATTCTGCAAACTGTAACTGTTTCAACAATATTACAAACATATGCATACTATCCCATTCTCCTTTACAAGACTACAAGTATTCTCTAATAATCTCATCATAATACTAATTTGACCCCCCTAATAAGATTTTGAACCTTTAATCAAACCAATTATTATTAGACTATAGCTTATACAAAAAAAAAAATGGAAATGGAGAAAATAAGAGAGAGATGAGACTTAGTAGAACATAATAGGTGATAACAATGGCTCCATGGGGGACGGAGTTCTCCCTGTGAAATTCCAATAACTTTGAGTAGAACTTTTCCTTTTGTTCCTTCGAGTTATCTTCCATGTTTATTCTGCAAACTGTAACTGTTTCAACTCTTGAAGTTTGGAAAAACATTATTTAAAACACATCAAACTAAAAGATTAAACTAATACTAGAAAAATGAAAAGGATAAGTTGTATTATTTATCCATTGGTATATGGATTCTTTATTTTTTAACTACCACACCACACCAAAATGTACAATGATATTTGAGCCACCAACAACTTTAGTAAAATAATTTCTTTAGAAAATTCCCATTTACAGGGCCACCAAAAACCTCTTCACCTTCCAAATTATGAAATAGGAAAGTGTTGCTGTCCAAGACCTTCTCCATCCTGAATAGACCTAACCACAGGATATCAAACTTCCCATGATGGTATTCTCTGTGGAAATCCATTTCAAAACCAAATCCTCGGGTAGCAACTTCTTTATTTTTTATTTTTTTCCAAAAGTTTCTTTAACTTTATGTTGATACTGATGTGCCTTATCAAGAAGTTTCTCTCTTTCTTGTTGCAATTCTACAATCTAAAAAATCCTTCTGATAACATCATTAGGTTCAGCTTCAATTTCCTATAGAAATTTTACAACTGGAAAAGCAAGTTGTACTGGAAAAACTACTTCCATCCCATATACTAACTGAAATGGTGAAGTTCCAATTTCTCTGTTTGTGCTAACACGGTCATCCCACAAATCATATTTCAACCTTGAATCCCAAGTCGTCTTATTATATTTCAGAAGTTTCTTAATGATCCTGACCATAATTTTATTGGATGATTCTACCAGGCCATTGCCCCATGGGTAATAAGCAATGGAATGCCTAAGATTGATGCCATAGTCTTCAAAAAACTTTACCATGTTAGTGGATTTAAAATCTTCAGTGTTTCCTGTGATAATCACTTCTGGACAACCAAACCTAGATAAAATATTCTCTTCAAGGAAACTTATGATTACCTTATCAGTTTCCCTCCTTGTAGGTATAGCTTCAATCCACTTTGTGAAGTAATTTGTAGTTGTCAGAATCCATCTATGTTGGCCACTATATGGAGGATGAATTTCACCTATGAGATCCAAAGCCCATTGTTGGAAACATGCAAACACTTTTATAGGATTGAGAGGTAAGGACTTAAGTTTCTGTTTACCAGCAAACCTTTGGCATTTTTCACATGCTCTAATCTTTGCACAGACATCAGAAAATAGACTAGGCCAATAATACCCATCCCTAAATATCTTATATGCAATGGACTTCTAGAAGTGATGTCCCCCACAGACTCCTTCATGAAATTATGGCATGACTCTCTGTGCTTCTTCTTCATCAAGAAACCTTAGTAAAAATACAGAAGGGTTCATCCAAAACAAATTTTGGTTATTCACACAATACTTTACAACTTTGATTTTTAGGGATATTACTTTAGACTTATTCAGTCCTGGAGGAGCTTGTAAATTCTGTAGAAAATAAAGTATATCTCTGTACCATTATGATTAAGAAATATTTTCATGGACTTGAGAACTATTGGTTTGAGGTTGTAAATTTCCTAAATTGTTACAGATGTAATCGAATCCCAGAGGTATGCAATTAGAATCAGCTAGTAGCTTAGCTAACCCATGTCCTTTGACTATCTTGGTAAGCTTTATCTCCATGTCAAAATCAAGAATATTATCTATCCATTTACTTATCTTTCCATCATTTTCCAGTTGAGTCAAGATGTCTTTGATAGTGCTAGATGGTACATATGCAGTGATTTTGAAATGTAGCACATAAACCCTAAAATATTTTAGTTCTTTGACCAAATTAAAATCTTTCTTCTCCATGATATCGTATTTTAAATCAGCATCCTAAAGTGACCTGCTAAAAAAGGAAATGGGTTGTTCAAAACCCTCATAGTTTCTCTGTAAAAGGGCAGTTGCTAAAGTGTCTTGAGACACAAAAGAAAAAATAAGGAACTCCTTTTCAAAATATGGGCTAATTAAAACATGTGCATCTGAAATAGCCTTCTTAATAGACTAGAAATAATATTTAGTTTCATTTCTCCATTTGATCTCACTGCCTTTCTTCAACATGTCAGTTATGTGTTTGACGAATTCAACAAATTCGGGAATAAACCTTCTAAGAAAATTTATCTTCCCAAGGAAAGACTAGATTTATTTCTTAGTTATCAGGATATAAATCTTTTGAATGGATATCACTCTAGGAAGGATCAATTTTAACTCCATTATCACATACAATATGACCTATCAATTTTCCTTGTTCCATAGAAAAATGAGAATTTTTTGGATTGAAAGAAAAACCATACCTTCTGCAATTCAGAAATACTTGTTTCAAATGGTGTAGATGCTCCTCATCATATTTATAGAACACAGTAATATCATCCAAATATATGACTACAAATTTATCCTTCTCTCTCACAAAGGAAATATCCATGGCTTGTTGAAATGTTTCCCCAACATTCATTAAACCAAAAGGTATCCGTGAATACATAAAAGTACCCCATGGTATTGTGAAAGAAGTCTTCTCCATATCATCTTAGTGAATAGCTACCTGGTTGTATCCAAAGAAACCATCAATCATAGACAACCTGATAGATCCTACCACCCTCTGCAATATATGTTCCATTTTGGGAAATGGATAGTTGTCTTTCCGGGAACATTTGTTCAAATTCCTTAAATCGACACAAAGTTTGATTTCACCATTGTTTTCTCTCACTAGCACTAGATTTTTTATCCAGTCAGAATACCTCAAGGGTACAATGATCTTAGAATCTAAAAGTTTCTTGACTTCCTTCTCCATAATAGGTAACAAAAGAGGATTAATCTTCCTTAATTTCTTCTTAAAAGGTTTTACATTATCTTTCAAAGGTATCTTGTGTTGAATGATTGTTTCATAAAAGGTCCTAATATATTCATATTCCCATGCAAAAATATCAATGAAGGCCTTCAACAATTCTTCATATTTAGCTCATTATTTTGCTGATAAGAATTTTGATAATTTATCATGCTTGGGATTTGCAGTAGTCCCAAGATTGCAATCAGTCACCTCTACATCTTTTTATGGATTAGGGAGCTTCACAGGAACATCATTATGATAAAAAAATATTTCAAGAGGTACCAAACCTTTTTGGATATGGTTAGTGGGCAATCGCAAGATCATATGCTCAACAATCATGTTATGAAAAAATAAATTTTGATTATCCTCATCTTGGTCAATATGAATTGAATAAAAATCATCTATAACTTAAATGAACCTTTTGACTTCAAAATCTTCCTCAAATACTCTCAAATGCTTGACATTATCTGGAATAGAAGGCATGTACCTAACCTCTAGTTCATGTTTCAGCTTTGGGGGCAAAGGAGGTTTACAAGTACTTGTTGCCACAACCAGTGAATCAACCCGCTCATTCTTATTTCTTGGAATATATACAATGTTGAAAGATAGAAAGAAGGCTTCAATGGTGTCCCATACCTCATTTATGTAGTATTTTAACTGAGTATGCTTTGTCTAATATACATCTCTAACCTGATGTAGAATGAGTTCAAAATCGCCATGAACCTTTAAATGATGAATTTTCATTTATTTATCTTCCCTAATACCTAACAACAATGTCGCATACTCAACAATGTTATTTTTTGTATCGAATTATAACTTGTAAGACAAGGTAATGACTTCACGTTCAAGAGAAATCAACACTACACCTACCCCTGCACCTTCTCTATATAAGGCTCCATCAAAATATAATTTCCAGAGCAGATTTTGATTCTCAAAAGACTGTGGAACAATAATTGACTGAGTCAAAGGAAAATACTATTGGAAAACATCATCAATATGAAATATAGAGGATCCCAAATCCACATCAACTGCATAGATAGTATGATTTATATAATGATCATTATCACTAATAATATATGCCAATTGAGCTTCACGATAGAGCCTTCTTAATTCCCCTCCAAAAATAGGTATAGTGGCATAAGAGAGATCCATTTGAAGAGATCCCCCAATATTCTTACACCAAGATCTGGACAATAGCATACCGAACCTAGGAGGGATATCAACTACAACAATATCCATGACAGGCCAAAGTAATGTCTAGTTTGTTGTAGTTTACTCTGGGCCTACAAACCCATCCACTTGTAATGTCTAGTTTGTTGTAACTTACTCTAGGCCTAAAAATACTATAGTGGTTGGTGATCTATGTGGATGATGGTCTCCTTTCCCATTAGATAGTGTTTCCATTTTTTGACAACTTGTACAAAGGAATAAATATCATTTTCGTAGAATGATACCAAATGAGGCTTCCTCCTTGCATCAGTACTTCTCCCATGGCATACCTTCTTGCATATATCTCCACTTTGAAAGGATTCTACAATTTTGGTAGTGTAAGAAATGGTGCTTGAATGATCTTTATTTTCATCTCATCAAAGGCCTTGTATTGATTCTTCCCCCTTTGGAAGCTCTTACCACTAGTTTTTATGGCATGGAGAGGTACAACTATCGTTGAAAATAAATCTATGAACTTCCCCATGTATTCTGCCTCCCTAAAAAAACCATTAACTTCAATGACATTTGTAGGAACTCACCATTTCATGATGGGATCCATCTTGAGCTCCCCTCCACCTATCACATGCCCCAAATACACCAAAGACTACTAAGAAACTCACATTTCTTGATATTATCCAGTAGCTGGCGCTTTTTTAGAGTCTCTAACACTTGAATAATATGTGATATGTTCTCCTCCCAGGTAGCACTATCTTACTAGTGAGTCGATGTGTTTCATAAATCAAATGGCATAACCAACCACTTATACAAATCTTTCCTTGTCTTGAAGGAAATATTCTAGGTATATTCTTATTTTACTCGTAGCTGGTGATATCTTAATTTCAAATATAGCTTAGTGAAATAATTAGCATGCTAAAGTTTGTCAAATAGATCACCAATCCTTGGCAGGGGGTATCGTTTCTTCAATGTAATCTTATTCAATTAGCTATAATTGATACACATTCTCCAAGTCCCATCCTTCTTGGGAAATATTATGATGGGTGACCCACAAGATGAGATACTTGGTCGAATCACACCTTGCTCGAACAATTGTTACAACTACTTCTTCACTTCATTTTCTTCCATAATGGACTATCTATACAACCCAATATTTGGAAATGGGGAGTCTGGAAATAATTTTATTTCATGTTCCACTTCCCTTTGAGGCAGTATCCCTTTAGGCTCCTGGAAAACTCCTATGTATGCATGTATAAACGCCTCCAATTGATGTTTTTGTTATTTAGTACACCCCTATAGGTATTCCTTCACCCTCATTGACTCATCATCAAACTGATTTTCTCTTAGGAAAATAAAAACATATTTATTACTAGAACTAATCAACTTATTTTCTTGGTTGGAAGTTACCAATGAGATATTTGACTTGTCTTTATGTACATTGATGATGTAGGGATTCTGATCCAGATTATTTTGAGAATGAAATGAAGGTAGAGACATAACAATGAAATACACATAAATATTTCAAGAAACACAGAGATACAATAATACACAATTTCTATTAATGAACGAAATGTACATAACTATAAAAATACAGAGTGAATGAACTTGCTAGAATTGTGGTAGATTATCTCTTAGAAGAGATGTGATGGCTACGCTCATTCTCAAGAAGATGATTACAATGAGGCTTGAAAGGCCTTTTTAACACAAAGAATAAATGAGAAAACCATAAACATCCAAAACCCTAACCATGGAAGATGAAACAAAAAAATATTTGTGGGCCCCGACAGGGGTATTTGATACGTCAACTTCTTGAGAGCATAATGTTTTCATATGATCTCAGTTTGGGGTATTCAATACCTCGTTGGAAAGGTATATCCAAGGAGAAATTTTTTTGTCGAGGGTTAGGGCATGTTGATAAGAACCCATGGCCCCAAAAAAGTCCATAAAAACTTCAGTATGGGCCTCAAAACAACCTCAGAAGTTTGGGACGCAAAAAAATGTAAAAAATTGTCGAAATGGAAAATTGTTCTTTGATCCAGTGGAATAGGTGGTTGGCCACCAATATCTTCCTAGATTAAATCCCTATCCTTGATAAGTCAGTATTGGTTGGATATTYGTATGAAGATTTCATCCCTTATATACTTGTAAGGGCTTCCAAACACTAGTCCACATACATCAAGGGGTACTACATCCAATTCCACTTCATCAATAAAATTCACACTTATAACAAATTTAATCTTACACTAATTTTTACCTTTATCTCTATGTCCTTGTTTACCCAACCCAATGGATAGTGATCCAGATTTTATGAGAAAAACAAAATGAATATAGATTATTATTACTCTTAACATAGAGACACAAAGAAAAATAACATAGATACACTAAAATTGGCTTCTATTCAATAAGGAAATATGTTGAAACTGTAAAATGCACACTGAAACAAGCTTACTAGAATGGTGGCAGTTTATCTCTAAGAAGAGATGTGACGACCACGCTCATTCACAAGAAGATATTTACAATGAGGCCCTCCAAGCCTTTTTACAATAGACATGAATGAAAAAACCCTAGACATCCAAAAACCTAACCCTAGGATATGAAGCGCCAAAAGTCATGTAGGCCTCGTTGGGGTAAATTAGTACATCAACTTCCCTGGGTCATAACTTTTGCATACGATCTATGTTTTAGGCACACGATAGACCGTTGGAAAGGTCTATCCGAGGAATACACATGTTTCTATGATAATCTAAATCCATCTACATTTTAATTGTGGTGATCCCTAAAAGCGTTGTTTGGGGCCTCAAAACAACCCCAGAAGTTTGGGACCCAAAAACTAGAAAAAAAATGTCAAACTGGAAAACTGCCAAAATGAGCCAGATGGAATAGGTGGTAGGCCACCAAAACCATATGGATCAGATATGTACTAGGATTATTGTGAACCTCCAATACAATATTGTTGACCATAAATTCTAACATGAGATTAGCATGTGAACAAGAGTCAAATAGAGCAGTTATCTTGGTCTTGTTGACCTGAATATTGATGTCACACACACCCGACCCCTAAGTAGCCTTTTAAGCGATGGGGTATAATTTTTCCTCCTTCCTACATATTCTCTAAGTTCCTCAAATAATGGAACCATTTCCTCTTTCTCTATGAGATATTTACAATGACTATAAACTCGTCCAAAACTAAGTTATGAGTTGAAACTTATGGATCCCTGAAATTATTAGAGTATCATTGGTAAAATTCCACGTGGCACCCACATGGCTCCACTTCATTTGTACCATCATACATGGCACTAAAACAACATATCTATTCATCCTTAGTGATTTTTTTGGATAAATCAGTGAATGTAGACATAAACTAACCTCCCTAGATCCACCTGGATCTAGAAAAAAACAGGGTGGGAAATGACGCTTTCCCTAGGTTACAATCATTGCATTTGATACCAAAGAAAGAAAGGATAACATACCTTTGAATATCTCTTATTTATATCTTTTTTGTACCTACTTCTCTTTGGTGCTCTTGTGAAATCAAATCTGCAATGACACAAACCAACCAAAGTGAAAGAAACAATAGTAGATTCAATGGAAACCTAAACATGTGATCAAGGAGTCATGTAATAAAATGCTAATGATTTTATCGGAAAGAAACATATCA
>SNQJ01S0093209.1:28015-40410 GCA_010110895.2 Picea sitchensis
CATGTCACAAAGATGATACATAGCCACCAAAAACACACTGTGGATCTATGTGTTAACAAACTTGAAACTGAGACATAGCCACGAGACGTACAAAGTGGATCTATGTGTCAATACAAATCATAAATACTCCATCATAACCTGGACCAAAAATGATGAGATCAAGGGTCTTCAATCTCGTCGTTCGTAAGTATGAATCTAGCCATGCGATTATAGGTGTTGAAGTCGAACATGGTAGAAACCACTTGATTACTGACCATTGATGAAAATCATTAACAAGTGCGATGGAAATCACCATCGATGTCAATGAATCCCAAGGTACTGTAGTACAATCCAATGAATGTGAATGAATGAGTTGAGGTCGAACACTCGATGAAATCTCTCGATCAAGGACCAATGATGTGAATCCACTGTCAAAAGTGAAGAAAACTATCATTGAGGCATGTGGGATCTAAGGTACTAAATGATTTCTAAGTCTTTTTTCTGGATGATGAGTTGAAGTCGACATAAAAAGACTCATCATAGGAGGGCCTTAATGTATCCCCCACCAATGACACGAAATAAGTAACAGATTTAGGGTAGATAAAAAATGATTTGAAACTGACTCAGGGAAGGCCGACATGGTAGGAATTGACAACTGCAGATGGTTGACTCAACAGAGGGCTTGTTTGGACTTCTCTTGAACATATGAACGACACGACAATAGTCTTGGAAGCATTCACTCAAAGATGATACAAGATATGAAACTTGCAGAAAGTTAGATGAGAGACAAATGGATTTCCCAACCTGGATTCAAAATGATGAAGGGGGGTGTCATGTTCAAGAGCGACTCTTACTACCACTAACACAAATATAGAGACACATTTCTTTCCCAAAATTTACCCCACCATTTCTGGCGAGTACCTCTTTATTTTTATTCAAGCTTGAGGAGGATAACATATCCTTGTTGATGTAAGATCATCCTTCGGATGAGTCCCTTGGAGTCTATTTAACAAACCCTAAGAAGGAGTGGTTTGGTCCCATATGGGTCTTTCAATGCTTGTTTAACGAATCCAAAGATATAAAAATCGGGGGTTTTTCATGTTTATAGAGTATGAAAAATGCTTAAAGACTCTCTCATTTCCTTTTTTGTAAAGTACTTCAATGAGATCGAAAAAGTGATAAACTATCGCGCATCAAATGTTTTCTTCAAATAATTTTATGAGCATGAAAAGAACAAGGTCGCTCGACAATATTTTCATTTTTATGGAGCGTGAAAAGAGCTTAAAGGATACTCCATGAGCTTCTCCTTTTGTGTGACCATGACGAATATGAAAAAAAGACAAAAGTTTACTCAGTTGCATTCTCATCGATTTTCAAGCTCGAGAACGAACAAAGACTATACTTGAGGTTTTTCTGAAAAACCCTAAAAATTACTTATACATGCAACGAATAAAAAAACAAATCGTGAAAAATATCCATACTTCATTGTTTAGGACTCTAGTTCTTCCATCTGTGAGAAAACAAGATACTCAAAAGACCATTAGACCTTAGGTTTTGATAAAATGCATTTAATAATATGAAATATTAAATAGAAAAAGTAAAAAGTGAAATAAATATGGGTAAAATCTCTCTTTTACTATTTCATTTGCATTTTTCCCAAAACTTGCTTAAAAACCCTATTTTTACCTCAGACTTTGACTGTCGATTGCGGGAGACTCGGGTGACCATTTAGCGAACGGTTTCCATCAAAACGGTAATCTCCTCGTCCTATTTCTTTTCATTAGATTAAATTGTATTTTTATTGGGTTAAAGTAGTTTTTTGAGTTAAGTTTTAGGTCGTTAGATGTGCACAAGCACTGTCGCAGGTGCCTTGTGGCTCACCTATGGAAAACCCACATTGTGTTAAAACTCTGCCTGCAGCGGCCGAAAACCAAAATATTTTTCTTGCGGTTTAGCCAATAAAAACCTTTCAAAGCAAATAAATGAGGATGATAACTTCCCTCTAATGTCTCAATGTAGGTTTTGATCACCAAAATGTTGGAGTGGAGGGAACGGGAACACGAGGATGATGATTTCATCGCTTTGAACGATATGGGCACTGTAAATTCCCTTTAACAGTGTGGGTTATTAAAATTATTTAAAATCTAGGGTATGAGGGCCCAAATGAGATTGCTGGAGTACCTGGTCCACATGTGGGATGTAGACCAACAGGTGTTTCACGTGGGTTCCCACATTCTTTCCTTAGATATTGAAGATATCTATTTCTTTATGGGGTTATCCCATCATGGAGCACATGTGACCTTAACAGGAGGCAAAGTTGGTGGCTTACCAATGAGAGAGTACATCCATCGATACTACGATCCTGAGGCTAAGAGATGCAAAGGTAAGGTTGCCATCAGAGGTGTTTGGGATTTACCTCTCTGGACAATTATTTTTACTATTGCACGCATGGAAGGGAGTGCATCTCCACACATGGCCATCCAAAGCTATTTCCAGTATGTCATTTAGTGTATGGAACCTCGAGTGTTCAACTGGTGTGATGGTGTACTTCGTAGTATGAATACACAGCTAACCAAAAGCAAGAATGGGGACCTGAAGCAATTCGGGTATGGATCTATTTTAGTGTATTTCTTCCTAGAGAGGGTCCCCCATTTTATTTTATAGGTAGAGTGGGGAATACTAGCCCCACCAGACCTGAGGATGAAAAGGTGGTGCGACCTCATGGCTCAACACGTAGCAGGCCCCATCATCAAATACAATGATGCATTTTTTGACTAGTTGAGGCCTCAAATACTAATGATAGATGATTATGCCTATGTTGGCTTGGATTTCCGAGGTGACTCCGATTTGGTTCTACCTGAGGGATTTTAGTGGGGAGATTTAAGTAAGAAAACATTTTTTCGTTTTATAATGTTTTTTATGAATTTTAAAATATAAGATATTTTTTATGTTTTCAATCCAAAGACTAATCAAAACTTTTGACAATTTAGATGTAGGGCCACATCGGCCTCTGGGTACATCCCCTAGTCAGAGACGGGGGGAAGAAACTGTGGTAGCAAGATGGGATGTTGTTGACTATGAGGTGGTCAAGCAAAACCTAGAGGGATTGACTACAGATATCCCAGACATCTCCGTTGACAAGATTCCAAGACGTTATCATCACCATATTGTGGGTGTGTCTGGTTCACTTATTCAACTTCTTCATAGGGTAGCACGGGTGGTAGTGTGTTACTGTGAGCAACATCCATGATGTTATTTTGTATGTGAAGCCAAGTGCTTCTTGTTTTGATATTTAGGTCTTCGAAAGAAAACACCTTTTTGTAAAAACTTTTATCGTTATCTATATACATGAGGCTTCTACCGACTTACTTTTCTTTATATGAAAAAGTGATATGTGATTGGATTTATAAATGTCTCAAATTTCTGTCTAACAAATAATTAGCTAAAGCATCAGTTAATGTATTTAGACATCTAGGAATGTGATGATACTTAATATAATCAAAATAACGTTCCAAGAGGTTGATTCATAAATATACCTGTAACAAAGTCAATCTTCGGATAGCATAGACATTACTCAACTGTAGTACCACTAGCTGTGAATCAAGTCGTACAACTAGGTGACGGATCCAAAGTGAAATAGAATCGGTCAACAATTTGATGACTGCACTATATTCCACGATATTGTTTGTTGCACGACCAAGGAAAACACTTTGTAGACCGATGAGTTTGTTCATATATGCATAGATTTCCCAAACAACAGAAGCTAAGTTCTAAGTACTATGACTAGATCCATCAGTGAAGCCAATGTAGGGTAGTGAAGACACAAACATCTGGAAACCAAGCACAATGCAAGGTAGGTAGTTGGGGGTCGAAACCAAATAACTAAAAGCACACAAAAGTATGAAACAGTATTAATACAAGCACTCATGCAAACATATCCTAAGCATAGTACTTCTTCAAGTAAATCCCATTTCTGGGTTCACTCAAAGGAATTCCATCATAATCCACTAAATCATAGGCTCCCTTCTCCAACACTCATTTGACGACATAAGGGCCTCGCCACATAGCCTCGAATTTTCCAGCCCCTAGTAAATCATGATCTTGTTCATAGAGAAGAACTATATCACCCTTAGAGAAAACACGTGGCTTGACATGTTTGTCGTATTGGGCTTTGACATGTTTTTTTGGGGTTTCAATAAATAGGGTGGCATCACGATGGGTTTCATCTAATTGCATCAGATATAATAGACGTTCTTCCTCAGCAGAGGTGTTTGGGAGAATTTCAATGGCTAGCTTCAATGATGGTATCTCACATTCAATCGACAGAACAACTTCGATATCATACACTAATTGAAAAGGTGTAAATCCCATAACAGACTTCACTGATGTCTGATAGGCCCATAATGCTGAAAACAACATCATGTGCCAACTTGTCTTATGGATTCCTATTATCTGTCAAATCATGGTGATAAGAACTTTTTTTATCGCTTCAACTTGGCCATTGGCCTATGGATAGTAGGGGGTTGAGTTTTTATGTCGAAGACCCAACTTTTCGGTAAGCTTGGACATCATGAAATTTTGGAAATGGCTACCGTGATTAGTGATGATAGCTTGTGGGATTCCAAATCGAGTGATGATATCATTGAATATGAATAGGGCTACGGTTTTTCTGGTATTATCGAATGTAGGCATCGCCTCGGCCCATTTTTTGAAATCATCCACGGCTACTATGATGTATCCATGCCCCCTGGCCGAGTGAGGGTTACATGTCATGAAATCGATACCCCATTTTGCAAAAGGTCCAATGGAAACTACAGGGTATAAGGGAGAGGGGTGAGATGCTATCTTGTTATTGTAAGTTTCACAATCATGGCACTTATGGACGATGGTTATACATTCTTTGAACAGAGAAGGCCAGAATTAMCCTACTCGTAAGATCTTTTTGGAAGTGGCATACCCAAACATATGACCACCACATTCTCTAGAGTGGAAGTCATTCAAATATTTCTCAGCCTCGTCGATGGTGAGACAACATCAAAAAATAGAGTCAACACCACGGACATAAAGAGTGTCACCGAGAATTATGTATTGACGGGCCTAATATCATGTGCGACGATGGTCTGTGCTAGAGAGGTCAAGTCATAAAGTTTGATTCTAGAGATAAATGATAATATATCCATACCAAGCGTCATCAGAACTGATCAAAAAAATGGAGTCATTAGGAAGATAATCCTCTGCCACATTTTTTGTCTCAGCGGAGGGAAGGTCACAAATAATTTCGAAAAATACCAAAGGTTTCTTAGACTTGGAGAATTCAAACTCTAAGTCGAACTCCTAGAGTATCACTATCCATTTGGAGTATTTTACCCCTAGTATTTGGCATGTAAGGATATGTTTCATAGGGATACAATTAGAAATAACAGTGGTCTTGTGTGATAGGATGTAGTGACGAAAATGTTGGACAACTTGAACAGCTACCAAGTCCAGTTTTTCCACATGTAGATATTTGGCTTTGGTAGTTGTGAGACTCTGATTCAAATAATAAATTACATGTTTATCATGTGAGTCATCTTCTTGGACTAACACCATGGCGATGGTAGAGTCCAAAGCGGCGAGATAGAGAAACTAATGTCGATTGTAATCTGGTAGGAAAAGTAGTGGTGTTCATGTTAGGGAAAGTTTCAAGGATTTGAAAGATTTTTTGGTAGGCTCATCCCATACGAACTCGTAGACTTTCTTCAGCAGTCGAGTAAATCCTAGCATTAACTCAACGTAGTTCAGAATGAATCGACGCAAAAAAATTTCCTTCCCTTGCAAACTTTGGAGTTGGTGTAAAGTAGAAGGAGGAGGTAGATTAAATATGGGCTCAACCTTCAAAGGGTCTAACCTAATTCCATGACGTGACATAATATATCCCATAAGTTTGTCGAACTCCACACAAAAAACACATTTGTGTGGGTTTAAATGTATATGATAGTGACGACAGTGAAGGAAAATGGCTCGGAGATGGGCTAGTTGATCTTGGCGGTGCATGGAATGGGCGAGTATATCATCGAGATATGGTTGGACAATATGCTTGATATCGTGAAAAGCCAAAGACATGGCACGTTGAAAAGTATCACCAGCGTTCTTGAAACTAAAAGGTAGTTTTTGGTAGGAAAAAGTTTCCCAAGGACAAATGAAAATGATTTTATGTTGATCTGCTGGTAAAATGTTAATCTGATTATAGTCAAATAAATCGTCCATTAAAGAGAAGATTTCACTCCCGGCGCAATCGTCAACTATCTGGTCGATGAAGGGGGTTGGAAAGTTGTTCTTGGGACAAGATTTATTGATATCCCTATAATCGACGCATACATGGATCATGCCTTGTTTTTTATTTACCGGAAAGAGATTATATACCCAATCGATTAAAGCCACAGGATAGATAAAAACAACTTTGAGAAGTTTTTCAACTTCAATCTTGATAGTGGCATCTTTACATGGGTGGAATGGTCGAAGTCTCTGCTGAAGGGGGTTTAGCATCCGGATAGGTATTAATTTCATGTATAATGATATCGGGGTCAATACTTGGCATATCGTCATAGCTCCATGTGAAAACATTAGAAAATTATTGAAAGAGGGACTTATAAGTGACGACCTCATCAGTGGAACATGAAGCTCCGATGTGAAAATTTTTGATAATTCCAGGTTTTATGGATATGTCAAGAGGAATGGTGGGAAAAATGTTGCTTAGTTTCCCTTCATAAAGCACATCGTGTGTTGAGTGGAGAACAGAGAAAATGATGACAAAGGTCGATAGAGTCGAAATCCGTTGGTAACTCTCGATGGTGTGTTGTTCGAGGAAGAGAATGGAACGATGATCTCCATCGCCCCATGGAGTGTCTTCCATGGAAATAACAGACATAATCATCTCATCTATAGGAAAGATGACATGAAATGGATAGGGATATGAATCACCAAGAGAGGGATTAAGAGGGGTTGTTGATTGAATGGCTCAATAAGCGGATTCAACCAGACTCAAAGGCATTTGTTCTCCATAGAGAAGATAATCACCAGGGTTGGGTACTATCCATGGGTCATAAGATGTAGGGTTTTCGTGAACAGAGGTAGAAATCATGTTGATCGAGGCGACAAAAGGAGGTGGAATGTCAGGTGGTGGAATTGGGAATGTACCCATCAAAGTAGAATATTTTAGAAGACTGACAACGACATTCTCGTACCCGAGAGGTGTCTTGGAAATAAAGGGCACGTTGATAGTACAAGAATTAGAGTTAAAGAAGGCCATTTAATCTACCGTAATGACTTTTCCTTGGTGTGGAAAACATACTACAAGGAAAATGGAAGACACAATTGCACGCATGCAATCAATCCAACTACGATCGAGTAAGAGGTTGTAATCAAGAGGTGCATCAAACACCTCAACCTCGACATTGACCGATTTGCCTTCCAACATAATAGACAATGAGGGAAGAACACCATAAGGTTTAAAACAATATCCATTGAAGGCCTTAAGAGTATTATGTGATTCAGTGAGGGGAGGAGAGCCAATGGCTCTCCAACAGGAAACAAACATAACACACATCGAGGCGCCCTCATCAATAATGGTTCTACATATATTATTTTTCTCTACGACAACTTGTATCTAAAATTCTATCTGAGGGGGAAGCCTTGGAATGTGATCTTCCAAGTACAAATTATAAAATTTGTATCTATGGGGTCAATTCCACCAATGGCCTTTAACAATGCCTTCTGTTGAGTGGGACAAATTTCAAGGACTTCGAGAGATGACACCGCGGAAGGTGCTTGCACCAGATATTCTACAATACTGTAGTTCTAAGCAGCATGCACATGAGGATTGAAGGTATAGTTTTGAACACCGCCATTTGGAGGGGGGTGAAGAGCTATATCTAGACCCAGTCATTCAATATGAAGAGGACCATTGGAAGGTGAAGTTGAGGGAGGTGGTTGAACCAACAAAGGTGGTGAATCATCAACATTCTTTTTTGAGGGAGAATAATATTTGACCCGAGTGGTAATAGAAATGTCGTTCTTCTTAGAATCACCAGTACACATAAGGAAATAAAAAGTATTTTTTGTTAATTTGGGTTAAAACGGTGAATGCAGACAAAAACTAATCTCCCTAGATCCACCTGGATCTAGAACAAAATAGGATGGGACATGACACTTTCCCTAGGTTACAATCATTGGATTTACTACCAAAGAAGGAATGGATAAAATACCCTTGAATATCGCTTCCTTATATCTTTATTGTCCCTACTTCACTCTGGTGCTCTTGTCAAATCAGATTTGCAATGACACAAACCAACCAAAGTGAAAGCAACAATAGTAGATTCAATGGAAACCTAAACATGTGATCAAGGAGTCATGTAATAAAATGCTAATGATTTTATGGGAAAGAAACATATCACCATATTATATTAAGTAAAAGTGGAAGATACAACCAAATTTCCTTGATGTCGCAAGTTCCCTTTTAGTGGTCCTTTGTTCCAACACACACATGCACTTGCTCTGAAATTCGCATGAAGATAGTGAACAAAATCTTGATGGAAAAATGGAGACCTCAAGCATCAATTGAGGTAAGATTCTTCACACAAACTTTAGCCTATGCTTTCAACAATTCTTTGCTTGATCTTGCTTCTTAACCTTTCCCATGAGAAACCCATCATTATATAGGAGAAGGTGAAGTGGTTAAAGGGATGAGGATGATCCCATCAAATCGGAGAAGCCAGTAGGATCATAACCATATGGATGCCACCTCTCATTCTAGAAACTTTGTGAACTTCTTTCTTCTTTTAGCTTTCAAGCATCGCTGCACCCTACCTGTATAGAAGCCTGTGGAAACCCCGTGAGCCAAATATAGAGAAGACTGCAGAAAAATTTGATTTCCGCACTGTGTACTATATGCAGTCTATGACGTTCTTCCAAAAATCAGTCTTGTAGAGGAAGAAAGAAGTTACTTTTCTTAGGAAAAATATGATTTTTAGAGATTGAACATATGCTTGTAGAATCATCACCAGGGTGACCAAAATAATGTGTAACAAGTGAGGGCATGGCCACTAAAGGGGTAGTTGTAGGGGATATTACCTGGAGCTTCATGGGTAACAGGCTTTCGACCCCTTCGATATTCCGGTATAGGTCTACAAACTTCCCCAAGGCTTTGAAGGATTATTTCCACTCTAGAATCTATGGTGGATATTCTATCCACCCTTAGATATGATGGATAATATTCATCTAGTCTTAACACATATATTAAACTTGACAAAAGGGGGGGGTAGGGTCCCACACTTAATTCACAACTAAACCCATGATGCCACGTGGAACTACACAGACATGCCACTTCATCATGGCACATGTGCCCTGTCCAACTGAGGTTGGACACCACACACATGGATTTTGGTGCTTCGAAATTTAATGCACCATCCTATATCCTCGCATCTCACAGAGTCTCTAAGTTCCAAAGTTCTAGATTTCTAAAGTTACGGACTCCCGAAGTAAGACTTCAACCAAGTGTCTACATTATCTCCCACTAGTTTATCATAAGGTTGTGAAAGGTTCCCAATATACCCTTGATCAATGGTCCACAATGTATTTGAATCCCTCCCATCGATCTGATGGTTGGAAGGATTTCACTACTTCGAGATTTTGTGAACTCATGTCCCTTACAGGTCTTAGCCCATTTAGGTCCCGAAGGGTTACCTACTGAGAAGGTCATAAAGTAGGGATGACTTCTTGTTGTCGGTTGATGGTATCTCTTACTCTATCCTTCCACTATACATGATCTAATGGTCGAGAAGGGTCCTGGAGGATTCTTGGATCTACGACCCACGTTACTTCTTGACTTTGACATTCATGGATTCCGGTTGTCTAACACCTTTTCACTCCCAAAGTAGGTCAATTTTTAATTTGACCATAACGTATATCCAATGGTGAGGAAATGTATTGAAGTTCCTTAGATCTATGACTCTCGTTACTTCGCAGCTAAAAACTTGGTCATAGTTGAACGACAGGACAAATCCCACAATAATGGGTGAGAGACTGCTAGTTGTCGGTCAAACTTCCCAATTACTGTTTTGACAGGTTACCTTCGATAGGATTTGAATGTTGTGAGGTTTGAAAATCCCATAACTCTGTACTTTCGAAGTCCCAAACCTCAGAAGGCKTAGCTCCCTTTTAGMGTAGTGAAGGGTTCCAGGGTCYTGGTCATATGGGAYTTTGTCAAGCCCTGAGGGCTACACTCTTAAATATTCTCCAAGATTTGGTTAAGGCYACAGACTTGAACTTGCAGCCACTTTGGAAAATGGTTTGAAGGAAGCACCCCTTGTCTACACAATTCAAATTACACACTTAGGAGAAGATAATTTCGAGGGATCAAAGGGACTGGAGTAGTCCTGTTAAGTCTATTCTGACTCCATATCTGTATATTTGGTCCTTGGGAAATCCATTGAGGATTTTCTAACCAACACAGGGGTCAAAGTCTTATGTCCCCAAATTTGGTTAAAATCTCATTGCTAGTAGTTCTCCTTTTCTAAATTGAGGTAGGAAAACGCCATCTACAAAATATGATATTCACACTTTACTTCAAACTTTCTAGGCCTCTAGGCTATCAAAACCACACATTCTACCATTCAAACAATATAATATATTTTTCCATTATCTAACTCAAGAAGAAACATATAAAAAGAAAACAATCAAGACTATATGAAGTTCAGAGTCACACTTATCTGAAGTTTGGAATTAGTTGGAAACTGCTAAAAGGGGTGCTCTTTTCCACCCAGCCATAGGTATAGTTTTATCTCTGAGTATTCCTCAACTCGAAACCCCATGGATATATCATGATGCCATGAGATCAATGATATTTTCCTTTTTTCTTAGCTATATCAAGGGACAAAGGTTACTCTCATTTTTCCCACAGGGCCTTGTGTTAGAAAAACAAGATCGTAGAGAAATAAAATTAGAAAAAATGAAGAAATAAAACACAGAAGATACAAAATACAATAAAGACACATTTATATGTGGTTCACCTAGTGTGGGATACGTCCACCAGAGAAATTTATAGGTCCTTCCTTTTTATTATCCAACAAATGAAGGGATACAACCTACAACACACCCACTATAACTTCCTCTTCTTTCTCTCACAGTCTCCTCTCTCAAAATACAATATTCGCAATGATACATAGCCACAATACATTTCCCTCATAAAAGAGGGTTTCCTTCTAGGGAAAAAAATGCTAACATAAATTCTATCGACATATCTACGACCTTATAATGAATGCTCCATATCTGCTATGAAATTACAATATACATTTACAAGGAAAATTTTCTTTTGGGGGCCCACTTTCCCCTGAACCCCACAAGGGGGGAAATCCCCCCTAAAAAACTCCCACATGGATGGGTGTATAGTCTTCATGGGGTATAAAAATGGCTATAAACAAATATCTATGAATCAAGAAGATATTCAGGCTCCCCAACCAATAACCTCCCACTTGGAGACTAATCACAACAACTCCACTTTTGTTATACCTGTTGGACTATACTCCACCTTCGACCTGGTGAATTTCTCATCTTCACCTTCATTCTTGAAGACCAAATTAAAGTGAGTAGGAACTTAGTTTCTCCCTGGTTACTCTGTTTGTTAACATGTCTTCAAGATTTTGGCTAGTGTGTATCTTTTCCAACTTCAAATTTCCAACTTCCAAGATAGGTCGTATGAAATGGTACCTAAGTTGTATATTCTTAGTCTTCAAATGGAAGGTTGAGTTATGTGTAAGATGAATGGAAAGATTGATGTCACAGTACAACTTTCTATTCTCTTTCTTGTTTCCCAACTCCTCCATAAACCTTTGTAACCAAATCATCTCTTTACTAGCCTCTATAGCAACAACATACTCTACCTCTGTTGTTGAAAGTGCAACAACATTTTTCAATTTCAAAATCCAACTTATTTTTGTTCCACCTATAGTAAAAAAATACCTTGTGGTTCTCCTCCTACTATATTTATCACCTTCCATATCTGAATCAACATATCCTTGTAGAACAATTTCTGAACCTCCAAAACATAATGGATGAGTAGCATTACCTTTCAAATACCTGAGAATCCACTTTACTACCTACCAATGTTCTTTACTTTGATTTTTCATATACGTACTCACAATTACCACTACATGTGCAATATTTGGTCTTGTGCAAACCATTGTGTATGTTGTTCCAGATTCAGTACTTAAGGCTTAGAAGTATAGTGTCTAGGCATCTGAAAGTGAGTAAGGGGTAGAGAAGGAAGAAACGTCAACCTTCAACAAGAGAAGCTAGGGATGATTCCTGAGTTGGGGTTGTCTAGATTCCAACTGTTCCTGGATGTTTATATACCTTTCAATTGCTGCCCATGAACATTTGAG